>JADRCD010207074.1:0-15000 GCA_019843815.1 Montemys delectorum
AACCGGGCTAAAAAGGGAATTCCAGGAAGACCACGGAGAGAAAAAAAAAAAAAAAGACAAAAAACTCAAAAAAAAAAAAAAAAAAAAAAAAAAAAAAACACCTTCTTTATGTACTGTATTTATGAGGTGGAGTGTGCACAGTCTACACATGGAAGCCAGAGGACAACTTGCAAGCAACAATTGTCTCTTTCCACCATGTGAGTTTCAGGAATTGAATTCAGATCATGTGGCCTGGTGTCAAGGGCTCTTACCATTGAGCCATGGCAGCAGCCCTGCTCCAGGGTTTCAAAGATGAAGTAAAGTGAAGCAGGTGAGGTAACTAACCACACTGCAGCTACATGAGCTTTATGGTGTGCAATAGGTATCCAGCAGTTAGTAGTGATTATGATTTATTTTTTGAGACAGTGTGTTCTGTATCCAAGGCTAGCCTCAAACTTCATCTTGTAGCACAGGATAACCTTGAACTTCTGATCCTCTTGCTTCTACCTTTGAGTGCTGGGATTACAGGTGTATGTCACTACCCTGAAGCTCAGCAATTAGGACTGGTTCATCCAAGTCCCAGTGCATATCTATACATTTAAACTAGAATCCTCCAGGTTAACTATCTATTACTGTGTAGCAAATTACTCTAAAACTCAGTGGCTTAGTTGAACAGCCATTATTTGCTCCAAGTTGCTGTAGGGTGGCTGTTGGGGTTTCTGGAATCGCTTGTGCTTCCTGAGATGAACTGCTAATCAGCTGTAGATTGGCTTTCCTGAATTTGGCTGAGCTCACACACATGTTTAGGGACTGGACTGGGACAGTTCGGCTGACTTCTACCCACCAGCTGTTCAGTCTGAGTTTATTCTTGGGATGGAGACAAGGTTCCCAAAAAAGGGAGTGGCAAGATGCAAGGCCAGCTAAGGTTAGGGCTCAGAACTAGCATAAGGTCATCTCTTCATCTCTGGCACATTCTACTGGCCAAAGCTAATGATAAAGCCAGGGATGTGGAAATGGACTCTGCTCTTGGTAGGGTGAGCATTCCACAAAGCCCTCAGGAAAGCAGTGCAGATAAAGGGAGACACACCTCAAGTCATTTTTTGCAAACCATCTATACCAAGTTCCTCCTTATAAATGCAAACTAGTTCATTGAGTTTATCTCCTGGGTGCCACACTAAGGGACTGGAGAGAAATCTCTTTTTTCCATCTGGTGGTCCAAGTCTATTCTTAGATCTAGTCTAATAAAATGAATTTCACACTTGGGTTATTCACCCACTAACAAATACGCTGTTCTTATCGATGCCTGGGACAAACTCCGAGGCAGCCTGGATTTCTTGTTCTGTTACCTTCAAGTGCAATAATTGTTAATTACTGCTTTATTTGGTTCGGTTGTGTTTGCCAATAGTCAATTACATATGTTAGCTTTTCTTGTGATCACTGGGGCTTATCCAATATTGAAGCTCACTCAGGTCTAGGTTTTGCTTCAGAGATGTCTTTTCCAAGGCAGTTAAAGAAAACTCTCGTTCGTGAGTTTATTGAATATTCACCTTTATCTGCTTATTCCAAAGGCCTCTTATTCACTTCTGCAAACTTCACAGGCTGAGTTCCAAAAGTTGAACTACAGGCTAAAGATGAGCGCCTCACCCCCCACCCCACCCCCACCCTCTGCTTGGTTTGATTAAATCCTGGAACATGGACTATGGAGAGAGAGTGGATTGTGAGCTGTCACCATGGAGCTTGGAGGACAACAGCCTCTGCATCTTCTTCAGGGCCTGTCCTTCAGTACATCTCATTCCTTCCTGTCCCCCAAATCTTGGCAGCTTGGACCATAATCCAGTAATGGTGCTTGTTATTACTTCTAGAATTGGCTGCTTGCTTCTTCTCCCATTCTTTCAATACATCCATCCTGATGAGTGACTTCATGCCACCTTTTCCCCTCTGCTTAGGTCACCTAGTTTATGCCTCCTACTTTGCATCTACCCCGGAGTAGAACCATGGCTAAGCTTCTGGCACAAGCACAGGGGTCCTTGGTCCTGATGTCTTGCTGTGCTGTGCTTCTCCTCAAAGACTGATTTGACCTGCCCTGCAGCTCCACTGGCAGCTTCAGAAAATGCACATCTTCAAAAACATTTCTATATCCAGAACATCCATCAAGTGACAGGCTGTGGAGCTCAGGCTGTGCCCCGAGAGGTTCCATTTGAAAGCAGCTCTTGACTGTTTTGAAGCTAGAAGATGACTGTATGTCTGGATGGGCGTGTAAATAGTAATTCTGTCCAGTACCACCCATGAACCATGAAGTACAGACTTATAAATGACTTATTCCTAAGAGTAGAAATGGTGACATCTATAAATTAATCAGGGTGAATTAAAACTGTACGGTCATATGGACATGATAAAAATCACACCAAGAAAAATAGGCCCAAGAACTTATGGGATATAGGAGACGGAGGAATGGGGTAACCCTCACATGGGTCCCATAAAGAAGTGAACATCTAGTATTGTGATGGCAATGGCTCTCACTGACCTGTCACCCTATCAGTGGGGTCAGAGGCATAGCTCCATACTGACACCTTCAGCAGCCTGACCACAACTCGGGCCAAACTGAAGTCTGTGGATTCAACACTGAGAAGAATTTTGGGCCTAGCCAGTTTACAAAGCAGAGCTGGAGATATAGTAAAGATCTTGTCTCAAGAGAGGGGGAAGTCACTTAAAAGTAAGAAAAAATAAAATGAGGGTAGAAGAATAAAGTAAGACACCCGACTAAAATACGGAGATGGGGGTGGGTGTCCCTGAATATGACAGAGAGTTTCTCATCTCAAGATAAACTTAACTTTGGGAGCTAGGGTGCTAGACAATTCATGGTCACCAAAATCACTCCAAGCCAGTGGCTTCTGGGTCTTTGTCTTATGAACTTAAAGAATGAATTATATGGACAGGAGTTTCAGAAGGAGTTTTATATAGGTGTAGAGAGCCGCACCCAAGCCAGCAGCCTCCATTACAAGATGGCACCGGCATCCGGTGTCTTCTCCCCGTAACAAGTAGTCTGCGCATGTGTCCAGGGCCAGAACGCGCCAAGTCTCAGCCCATCTGCGCATGTGCTAGGGCCAGAGAGCGCCAAGACACAGCCTATCCGGAGGCATCTCATGAGGTAATGAGCAAACAGTCAATCAGAGGTGAACATGCTGCTCCAGGGTGTATATAAGCAGTGCATTTCTAGGGCTCGCCCTCTCCTCGCCACATGGTAATAAAGGTTTGCTGGAGAAAGATCCTGTGTGTGTCCATGTGTTCCTGCTGGCGGGAAAATAGCGCGGGCCACATATAGGTGAGCATTTATGAGAAAGGGAGCAAGCACGGTTCCCATAGAGCAAGAGTGGGTCCCACGGAAGGGCCGCTGAGGGCCCTGCTCTAAGGGGTCAGTAAGGCTTTACTGAGTTGAAGCACGGGGGCTGAGCTGGTCAGCCGTTGTCCTCCAGTGAGATAGTTACACTTTTAATCCTGGCGTTGAGACTAGAGTTTGGGACCCAACTTTAGGGGCCACTGAAGGATCCAGTGAAGTATTGGATCACACAGAGAGCTTCCAGGCTGTGCTCACTAGGTTGTGTAGGAGGAGGGATTAAAAAAAAAACAACAACAAAACACGAGGAACTGGAATGTTTGCCCACCTCTCCTCTCTCGTTTGTTAAGGGAGATAAGTGGGGGTTCTAGAAATGCCTTGGATAGGATTATAACCTCATCATAAGGTGAAATCAGGAGCCATTAGAGTTGAACAGGGAATTTAAGACACATCCTTTCTGTCTAAATTGGGTTTCTGGTGAGATGCCTAGAAAATTGCAGACTTCCAGCTGGAAAGGGAGAAAGGCCTCATGGAATTGTTAACTGCTGGAATCCATGCAGGAGAGAGAGGTCTTCTGGATTCCTTTCTATACAAGTCCCCAGGGTTTCCCCTGCCTTTCTATGCTGTCTTGGTTTGACCACTAGGAGTGTGCATCAAGGGCCTACAGGCAGAGAACTCCCAGCTGTCCCTGTGACTTCAGCTTGGCTCTTTGCCCACTGTTGATATGGTCTATCAACAACTGTGGTCTGCCCCTTTTCCCATTTGAACCTGCACTTTGGACCTCCATCTGTCTGTCCATTTGCAGTCTCCACCTCCTGCCCCCTTTCAAAGATGTATTTATTTGTATTTCTGTGTATGAGTGTTTTGCTGCATGTATGTACGTGTACTGCATGCGTGCCTGGTGCCCTTAGAAGCCAGAAGAGAGTGCTGGATCCCTGGAACTGGAGGTACAGGTGGTCGTGAGCCACCATGTAGGTGCTGGGAACCAAACACAGGGCTCTGCAAGAACAGCAAGTGCTTTTGATTGCTGAACCAGGGCTGGTGAAATGGCTCAGTGGGTAAGAGCACCGACTGCTCTTCCAAAGGTCCTGAGTTCAAATCCTAGCAACCACATGGTGGCTCACAACCACCCGTAATGAGATCTGACACCCTCTTCTGGTGCGTCTGAAGACAGCTACCGTGTACTTATTTATAATAATAAATAAATCTTTAAAAAAAATTGCTGAACCATCTCTTTAGCATCGCCCCCCACCCCCATTTCTTTACCTGTACAGCTGGACTCAGTTTGACAGTGTTTGCTCTCAAGCCTGTGACATTTGGTGTTTTAGAGCCAGCTCTGGGCCAGGATATCCCTGTCCTGGAACATGTAACCATGACACCCCATTGAGAAGACTATGACAACCAGTCATGTAGCATACAAACCTGGAGTTCTCCATGCTAAGGAGTTATCTAGATAGGCCCCAAGAGTTCAGCTAATGAGCTTTTTTTTCTGGGCATCCCTTCTTGCAAAAGATATTTAATCCCTGGTTCACCCTGAATAAGAAGTATGCATTCACATCCACCATAAATAAAGCAATTTAGACAAGCATCCTTCTTCGTCAAGGATCGCCTCAGGGGTGGGCTCAGGGAGGCCTTCGATGTAAAGAGCTGCATCTAAATCTCCCTGAGAAAGCCTTCTCTCTCTCTCTCTTCCAACCCCTCTGTAGTCTTGGTACTCACTTGGAACCAAAGTGGATTCTGCCCCATCCAGGGCTCAGTCCTCCCCTTTCTGCCTAGTGAGTAGGGGAAGCTCCAACTCTCAGACCACCTTTCTCAACACCTCACGGTCCCCGGGGTACACAGGAGATTGAGAACCACAGCATCGACCTCAGACCTCGATGTTCACATCATGGGAGATACAGAGTGGGACCCCAGTCACAGACTGAGTTCTTAGCAGCAGCATTTAAGAAGGGAATAGAAGGATCATGCTTGCCTTGGTGGGGTTAAGAAGGAAAGCAAGACTATTAGGTAAATTGCTGTCATTGAAACAGCCACATGGGAGATATTTATTCTTGTTCAATAAATTCCGACAGTACAACAAGACATGATTATGTTGCACTGTGTGCCTGATTTTGTGTTCTTACAACAAAGGTACGGACTGCTCCAGCTAAGGTGGTGACCAAGATAATCACAGGCTCCTGCCTTCCAGCTGTGGAGATGGGGAGAAAAGGAGTTAGCAGCCCAGGTAAATAGCATGTCAACTCTATTTATTCCCACGGCTAGAGGTATATCTATGGCAATCCAACTTTAAAAATTTTCCAAATATGAAAAGTACCGAGGAGCTTGAGAGAGATCACAAAGAGATGAGTGGCTTGCCTTTCTGTTTCCAGGGACTCAGGATTCCCTTTTATGGGTTTTTAGTCTCACTGACAAAAGAATTTAAAGTGGACTCAGAAGGTAGCTTAAGGACCAGCTATTAGAGAAAAACTCTAAGGCAGGCAGAGCTATAAATCCTGGATGCTGCCAGGAGGCGGGAGATGGAGAAAAGGAAGAGAACATCATGCCTTTTTAGTTAAGGACCAAGAAAGCCAGCATGCTCAGCTGTTGGCTAACAGCTGCGTTGGGGTGGGGATGGGCTAGGGTGGAGTGGGGTGGGGGACCTCTTTAGAGAAAGAGAGAGAATGTCCAGAGTGTCAGAGGAAGCATGCTTAGGATTTTGGACACTATTCAAAGAAAAGATAGAGAACAACAAGTCATGTTTTTTTTTTCTTCTTTTTCTGTTGTGTATTATTGGAACAAACCATAGATTTACACATTCAAGGGGAGTATTTGCTCATTAGTGATGGACAGAGGTAACTCTAAAATGTGTTTTGTTGAAGATAGACAGAATTAGACAATAGTAAGGGTAGTAGTATACATTTCAATCAGTAGTATGTTCTTATACTACAGAGGAACCTAGCTTCAACTGAACTCATCTCCAATCTGCAGAAGAGTGACTTGGTGTTTTAAAGGGAATAGAGGCATGTAGCTCAGTTGGCAGAGTGCTTACCTAGCATTCATGAAGCCCTGGGTTCAAACCCCAGCACTTCATAAACCTGAACCATATGTGGCGGTTCACGACATGTCCTTTTCTCTCTTCCTATCTCTTTTTTGGATGTTGTTGAAAATCCTAATCCCTTGTAAAGTGGAAGCAGAAAGATCAGGAATTCACGGCCATCTTTATCTGTACGGTGGGTTAGAGGACACCAGGGATATATGAGACCCCGCCTCAATTTTTTTAAAAAATAAACAAAGGGAGCAGAGTCAAGAGAGAAGGTGGGGCGGGCAAGCAAGCAGCAGAACTTGGCAGCTTTGGCCTTGTGGTTCTGGTATTAGAGTCAAGGATACAAGAAAGGGGTTTATGGAATCCTCCTCCATGGTTAAGGAAAGCCACTGAGGCCAGGCGGACACATGTCGGGGATGTCCCTGCATGGAGGCCCTGGGAGGCCATTGTGTGAAGTGGTGAAGGTGAAGCCTGGCCTACCTTAAGGTGTTGTGAGATGCCAGAGTTGTGGGGTACTTGCTGAGAAAAGCTAATAACAGAGAGTGGAACCAGCCCCAGAGAAGTGTGCTGCAGTCAACAAAGCTAAAGGGAGTTGGCGATCTGAAGAGTGCTGTGGCGCCAGATATGGAGATGCAGTTTAGCCTGCTGGTTTTGGCCTTACTTTGATCCAGTATATCTTCACTAGGCTCTCTTTCCTCCCTTTTGGAATGATGATATATATTCTATGCCATTGTATGTTGTAAGCACATAATCTGTATCTTGATTTGATTTTACAAGGGGTTAAGAGATTGCCATGAGTCTCCCAAGAGACTTTGGACTTTTAAACAGGGCTGACACAGTTATAGAATATGGGGACTGTCTTTTCAAACCTACTTTTAATAAGAGTTCTTACATGTTCTAACCTCCCTTCTAGCCTACCATCTACCAGAGGTAGTGGAAAAGGAAAGGTTACTATGATACAGCAGGATTGGACCTGTGGATCTCAGCAGTTCAGTTCGCATGAATCAACAGCCGCAGCTCCATCCACTCGCAAACACCATCAGTCTCGTTCAGTAGTTTCAGAATAGCAAACAGGAATCAGCAGCGGCTCGTGACGCAGCAGAAACAGCCAGGCCTCTGCTGAGTCGGCACAAGAGAAGTTCTCTGTCGTGCCTCTCTCAGTGAAGAGAAGATCAGCGAAGCTGAAGATGGAAGACCAACAAAGCATTACAAGGCTAGCCATGCAAGCCCCTTGTCACTGTCCATTGCGTTCTCTTTACACTCCTTCCAAACATCGCACAGGTCTGTGCGTCCTCCCACAGGCCTTGCCTCAGTACACAAGTCTGTCTTAGTAAAATTCCACGTGAGTCTGTATCAGCTGGCATCACTCTGCCAATCGGCCCGAGTCCTCAGAAGCCCTGAGAAAACACCAGAAGTTTTTTGGTGCATTTCTTTCTATGAAGTCGAGTCAAATGATGACCATTAAGGAATGGCAAGATGCACCAATACTGTTCCTTTTTAACATCATGTGTCCTTTCACGTCTTTAGCAAAACACCCTTTCACACATGTCTGCTTCGGTGACATGTTCTTTGACATAACTGACTTTCCAAAGAAACCAGAAGTCTCACCTCAGGTGACTTTTGAAGTTGTACTAAATGCATTTTGGATTATGATATGGCTACAAGCCTCTGGGGACCAGAGAGTGGAATTTGGTGGTTTGAAAGAAAATGGCCCCCATAGACTCATAGGGAACAATGTTATTGGCGCTGCAGCTTTGCTGGAGTAGGTGTGGCCTTGTTGTCACAGAGGATGGGCTTTGGGGTCTCATATGTTCAACCTAGGTCCAGTGGTTCACTTTGTTCCTGCTGCCTGCTGATCCCACTGCAGAACTCTCGGCTACCTCTCCAGCACCATGTCTGCCTGCGTGCTGCCATGCTTCCTGTCACAGCGACAATGGACTCAACCTCTGAGCTGTAAGCTGCAATGAAATGTTTCCCTTATGAGAGGAGCCATGGTCATGGTGTCTCTTCACAGCAGTAGAAACTCTAAGACATTAGATAAGAAATGGATGGAGAGTCCAGATAGATAGACAGTAAGGTGTGTGTCAGATAAACCTGAAGTTTTCATAACCCTGGCCAAGTGGGAGAAGTTGGGATAGGAGCTGTGAGATTTCTCAGGTTGTGTAAAGATGCAGACAGCAGAAAGAGACAGGAGTCTGACCTTCAGCAGAGAGGTCTGTGTTTGTTAGCACTCGGCAAGCAGCAGCCTCTTTCTCAGGAAGTGGAAGCCTCTGCCAGGGTAAACAGTTGATGGAGGTCCTTTGTGGGGATGGGGTGCGAGGCTTAGGAATGAGGAAGTCATCACTGCAGCATGTACCCCATTTTCCTTTCCTGTAGTCTCTCCTTCCTGAAGTTGTTTGCTCCTGACGAGGCTATCCCAACAGACATTCCTTTTCTAGGATGTCCAAGTGTCTTAGTCACTGTTCTATTGCTATGAAGAGACGCCGGGACTAAAGCAACTCTTAAGAAAGCATGTAAATAATTGGGGGTTTGCTTATAGATTCAGGGGTGTAATCCACTATTGTCATGTTGGGCAGAGAGTGTGGTTGCAGGCAGGTACGATGCTGGAAAAGAAACTGAGAGCTATGCCTTAATCTGTAAGAACACAGACACACACACACACACACACACACACACACACACAGAGAGAGAGAGAGAGAGAGAGAGAGAGAGAGAGACCTTCGCCTTGGCATAGGTTTCTGAAACCTTAAACTCTACCCCCAGTGACACATTTTCTACGTCACACATACATGAACTTTGGGGGACCTTTCTTATTCAAGCTGTTATGCATCTGGGGTCACTCAGAGATTCATCAATCTGACAATTAATACATTTTTAACAGATAAAATGCTTTATTAAATACTGGCCAGGACCATTGGTCCTGGCCAGGTCCATACCTAAGACACATGTTCAAAATATGGCACCAAATTATATTAGTCAGGGACCTATAAAGGCTAACCAACAAGATTTGATACTTCCTATCTTCACGCATACAGGTTACGGTTGTTTTTTTTTCATAGCTCTCTTAAGTACAGTAATTTAAACTTAAAACATAATGTTAGTCATCACAAAACTACCACACCAAGCAAGGTCGTCTGTATTCTTAGAGGAATCCTGTTTTATGACAGGCATTCTATCAAGAGACCCAACAAGCCACTGGACGGAGGACATCCCCTACGTTTTGTTTGGGTTTTTTGTTTTGTTTTGTTTTTTGGGTTTTTTTTTTTCCAGTTTTTCGAGACAGGGTTTCTCTGTGTAGCCCTGGCTGTCCTGGAACTCACTCTGTAGACGAGGCTGGCCTCGAACTCAGAAATCCAGCTGCCCCTGCCTCCCAAGTGCTGGGATTAAAGGCGTGTGCCACCACTGCCCACATCCCCTACTTCTGTAGACTTTAGAAGAGAGAGGTACCTGTGCTTAGAAGGGAGGGGGCCTCTGTAAACTGATCAGATTAGTGATGGTACTAGATGATAGGCTATGAGGTTTGGAAGACAGGAAGCTAACTGTATTGTCCTGCCCTTGGGGCTGCTGTGTGCTAGTGAAAGGAGAAATTAAGTTTGAAGCTTAAAAATGATTACAGGCTGGAGAAAAACTCAGTGGGCCAAGCCTGTACCAAGTCTGTGAATGTCCAAACAAGCCTGAATAAAAGCAAGCAAGCTGTTAGACATCCCAAGGACATGTCCGGGGCCCAGACATACAAGGACTCGCCTGGGAAATGGGCCATCTGGTCCTCTTAGAGATAGTTTAAGGTCAGCCAGAAACTCCCGAATAGCACCCCACTCTTAGGAATTTTTCACTCTGGTCTGCATGTACACTAACTAGTTAATATTTGTAGCAACCAATCATGTATAGGCTATACTAATTCCTTTGTTCCCCTAGACCTCCTTCCCTAACCCCTAACCCCTGAGCCTCAGGGTGGATCCCTCTGTCTCCTGCGTGAGATATGGGTCCACCCGGAGCTCCAATATTAAAACTACCCCGTGTGTTTACATCAATTAGGTTTCTCGTGTTTCCTTGGGTGAGCATTCTCCCTTGGACTTGGGACTTGAGTGAGGGTCTCCCTATGGGGGTCTTTCAAAGTGAGGCTTATAGGTTTATGGGTCCTTGGGCAAGTGGATCTTACAGGTGAGAGGCATTTTTGTTTTATAGATCTCTTAAACACAGTGACTAAAATGTAAAACGTAACTTTTAGCCCTCACAGCAGGAGCCTATGCAGAAATAGGGAAGTTAAGTAGACCCAGCATGCATCTGTGTTAGTGTCTTGAGACCACATGAAGGAACTATGGAACTCCCAGGTTTCAGCCCCAATATGTTAGATAAGGAAGGAAATTGGATGGAGTGATTCAGTGAGGCGCCCACATATATTTCTAGAATTGAGTCCCTTTCAAATGTTGGCATCATGGTGGGAGAGGTGGGGGTAGGGAGGTCCAAAAGCAACTCCAAGTTACACTGTTTTTGAGATAGAACTCAAAAACACCAAGCCAGCTCAGCAGTGGAGATCTGTAAGCAACTGCATGGCAAAGGGGCTTCCTGGAGAGGAGGCATAAGCATGTAGTCATCTCATTACAGGGATAATTATCCTTCTCATCTCCTTAGCTTGTCTTCAGGCTCATCAGCTTTCCCGGTCAGGGGATCGATAGATCTGTAAAAGAAGAGACAACCTTTATAATCTTATATAGAATGTCACATCTCCATCCAGGGCCAGTGGTAGAAATCAGGGTCTATTCCTTTGACCAAGAGGAAACAGCTTTTTATTAACCTAGTGTCCCATACCCTTTCATAGAATATTTTAAATATTAAGGAGAAGAAGCCCTGATATTTCCTTTTGTAATGTTACCAGGAGAACAGGAAGTGAGGCCCAAAACCAACTATGAGGGAAGGGTCTAACTTCAGTAGCTTCGAAGCCTGGCTGTCTACCTAACACTCCTATAGAAGAATCATTCCTGGGTACAGCCGGCTGGTGATCAGTGATGGCAGATCCTAAGTCACTGGCTACCAGACCGGAAAGGAAGTGAAGGGAACATGGTAGTGGTGGTGGTGGAAACTGCAGAAGCTTTGACTAGGAGCCCTGTGGTGTGAAGGGCTCTAGGGCACTTTCCAGACGGCTCCGGCGGATTTGCAGTCAGACTGTTTTTCACTTGGACAAATTTATATATTATGCTCAAGGGTGAACAACAACCTGGACGTGTTTACTTAATGATGTGGGAAGCCAGTAAATAAAATAATTACGAAGAGTGACAGGCACTTAATAAAAGGAAGGGGCTGAGTGGAGGATGGAGGAAAGACGGGGTCAGATGTGTTAGGATGGGAGACAGGAGAAGGGACCTGTGAGTGCTTGAGCATAGAGAAAGACACCCACTCCCGCTGTCCTATGGAATCGGTTCTGATTTAAAAGAACCTAATACTTCTGGAAAGCATCCAACCGAACTGGCAGATTCTCTCGAATCTTCTACCCTTCCTCACCTCCCTAGCTCCAGTTCAACCCTAGACCCAAATTTCCCAAGGAGACAAACATCCCACTTCAGGTTTAGATTTACATTAGAAAGAGACCTTAATTACTTCTGATCTCTCACACCTCTGAGGAGCTGATTTGAGCTTTTCAGATGCAAAGAGTGTTAATTGGTTAAGAGCCCCAGCTGAGCTAAACCACCCCCGAGAAAGAAGGGGGTGGTGAGAAGGCTCCAGAGGACGTGACTGACGCACTCCTCAAATTTCCCCGAGATCTGAAGGAGAGCTTGAGAGGAATCGACACAACAGTTGGTCTGGGTTGAGCCCTCCAGTCAATCCTTCAGGCCTCCTTGATTCAACTGACAAGAACTCACCCACCCCACTGTCTCCCGGAAGCTCTACCCCCTGTGTCTCGCCCCTGGCTTCCCAGCAGGCAGTGCTTTTTGGGCTCCCGGTTTCTAATTACAGCACTTCCCAGCCTGCCTGAGATGGTTGGCTGGGAAGTGGATGGCCCTTCTGCTTAGACAGGAGACCGGGTTGAGCATTGTCTCTTTGTAGCTCAAGGTAGACCTCTGGGAAAAGGGAAATGAGAGGGAGTGAGGGTGGGGGTAGGGGGTGGGGGGAGTGGACACAGAACAAATGGTTACAATGTTAATGAAGTAAGCTCACTCATCTCCTTCCCTAAGATTCAGGCTGTGCAATCTCAGAGAGTCCTGCCAGAGTAAACCTCCTGGGTGGATTGCCTTAGGCCAGTATGTGTTTGTGAGATTATTGAATTTCTACCCCCAACATGAAATCCAGACCCCGTTTGTTTAGTTTGTAGATGTTCTAGTTGTAGCAACTTTATATAAATATAGTGACTATAAAACTGCAGATTTAAAAAAGTCAGAACAAGAACGAGAAATAGGACCAAAATGACGCCAAGGCACATCGTAACATTACTACTCAATGCAATAACAGAAAACCTTTTAAGAAGCAGCAAGAGAGGTGTGGTAGCATGCAGTGTGGTAGCACGCATCATCTCAGTACTGGGGAAGCTGAAGTTGGAGGATCATGCCTGGGTTGTGTGGCAACTGTCTCCATAAATAAATAAATAAATTTTAAAAAGAGGCTGGGAGGTAGCTTAGCAGTAGAATGTTTACCTAGAATGTGTAGGACAGTCAGTTTAATTCCCTGCAACAACCAGCCACAGCGTACATCGCGTTCACAGTGTAACTCAGAAGCCAAGATCATTCTGCTGGACAGGCAAAGAACTGACTATCCAGGAAAGACACTAGACTAAATAAAAAAGAGATGCAAGTAGGAGGTGAGAGAACAAAAGAAACAAAGTTTATTTTTATTGCGGCAGGCTGGTGTCTCCCATCTCTAAGCGAAGAGAAACCCAGAGGTGGGAGTTTCCTGGGGGACTCCGGGTTAGGGATTTTATAAGACCCCTGAGTTTTTCTCAACTTCTTACCCAGATGTTGTCTCAGTGTGGACTTTTCTTTCCGGAAACCCTTCCCACTTAGGAAGCCCACCCTGTTTTCCCTACCTGTCTATATACTTCTAAAATCCCCACAGTAGGAACAAGATGAGAGAGTAACAGTATTTTCATGAGACACTTTGTATGTGAGAAGACAGAAAGATAAAAACAGGAGCTGAAATAATGTTTAAACAGTCAAGAGCACTTGGTGCTTTTGCCGAGGACCCACGTTTGGCTTCTTGCCCCCACATTGGGTGACTCCAGCTACAGGGGATCTGTTGCCCTCTTCTGATCCCCATAGGCATTCCCATACATGTATACACTCACAGGGGTTGAGGTGGGGTAAAGTGACTCAGGCAGAAAAACAGCAGCAAATGGCCTTGCAGGTATAATTTTTAAGAAGAGAAAAAGGGGGAAGTCTGTGTTAGAGTGGTAGAGTAGAATGCAGTGGTATATTTTAATTGGGCATTTTAATTAGGTGAGCCAAAGGGGGCCTTTGATTGCTGGACCTTGGTAGTCGGCCTTTGGAGGAGGAAGTGGCAGGAGAAGGGAGTAGAACTCAGGAGCTAGCTTTAGGAATTGAATCTAATGGTTTTCCCCACAAGGCAGAGGGAGTGCGGGAAGAGGGCAAGGCCTGCCAGAGTCATGCTTTTCATGCTTTTCCAGCTGCCCAGAGTCTCTTCACCTTTCAGCCTTTGAGAAGAAGTCAGGCTCCTTAGAAATCTAACACCACCAGCAGCCACCACGGAACAGAGATTTCTATGGCAACTTTGGCTCTCCCGCAGTCATGGCAATAATCTAAGTAAAAGGTTATAGCTAAGTTTGTGGTGATGGTAATGGAGCTGTTGTTCTCTCGTGGGAGCTCTGTCGAGGGTTACCAGACCTTCACCTGAAATTCCAGCCACCCCTTACCCCCCCCCCAACTGCACTGATCTCTGATGATGCTAGAATCCACAGGAGATAGGCAGCTGGGATACCAACGATAGAGCTTTTGTGAGTCCTCACCCACGTGGTGGGGGACCCTTTGGCGATGCGGCTTTCGGTAGCTATGCTTCTGAAAGCAACCCCATACATACCTGTGTTCCTATAACCAGCTTCAATAAATCCACGAATTCACCATGCTGGACTTGGATGCGCTCATTTCTCCAACAGGTGTTTCTTTATACCTCAGAGAAGTTACATAACAATTGACTTTTATACTCATCAAAAGCATCCAAGGCTTAGTGGGCCTTTTAACAAAAGTTGAAGTCAGATGTGGCAGGCTTGGGGAAAGAGCTGACATGAAATAACCCTCCAGAGTAGTAAGCTTTATCAGGAGAGAGGTGGTGGAAAGGCCTTGGGGTGGGAGAGCTTTAGGAGAGAAATCATCTTACCAGAGAGTGTGAGGGCCCTTAAAGGGAGAGCAGAACCTTCCCTTCAAACATGGGAGAAGAGCTTCCTTAGAACAGAAAGCTTGAAATGGGAGAGGGGGAGGGAGAGCTGGCAAGCACTGCATGGTAGTGCGCTGAAAGTAAGCTCAGAGTTCCCAACAAAGGGGATTTCTGACTTCTGAGGTTTCCACAGGGAAGTGTGAAGTTCACGCCTCCTGACTCCCAACAGAGAGGCCAGTACTAGGTGGGACTTTAAACTTACTCTGCAATTGTAAGGAGAAGGGGCTACCTCCTCACACATCCCTGCCAGTGTGCTCTAATACACGCAGCAGGGGCCGTCAGGTGAAGG
>JADRCD010207075.1:6431-55146 GCA_019843815.1 Montemys delectorum
GCTTTGGGAGTGGAAGAACAGTTACTCTCTTGAAACTTAACCCTACAGAGCTCACAGTTTTCTTTCCTTTGTTGAAGGGTTGTGCTACTCCCAATGGCTTCATGGGCATCATGGCCTCTCTCAAACCATGTGGGTACATGGGTTCCTCATGTCATTAAGTCCATGCAGCAGAGTTATGCTATTCTTAACTCATAGGCGCCAAAGAGCCAGTACTTAAAGATACAAAAATTGATGAAGAGGCTAACAACATTTTTTTTGTGGAGGAATCTTTGTCTTGGCCCCAGAGTTTAGAAACTCAGCCTAGTAGGAAAAAGGGTGGTGAGTTTTACTGGATAATAATTGTGCATGAAGCAGAATTATTGAGAGAGACACAAATGGGAAACGGGAGATGGACAATGTGGTGTGGAAGCCACCACCAAGTTACACACTTCGGCATTTTAGTTATTTTTAATGGTTTGGGGCTTGAAAAATGTTGGGTATTTGTAAAACATAGTTTTTGAATTTTAACATTTCTCAAGTCACTTTTTATTACACTATATCCCAAATCCTGAAAGTGAGCAGATTGTATTTCACTCACTAGAGTATCTGAAATAACTGTGGTGGGTGATGCTGATGCTTTGAAATCTCCAAGGAACTATATTTGAGAATTGTTCTTTTTAGTTGTTACAACCAATTTCCCCATCAAGTCCTATAGGACCTCTTTGAAGCCCTCTAGCTCTCTGATGGCAGAAATGTATGCTAAGCCATTCACCCTGGTGTTAATCGCAGTGATTTATGAGGTCTTTCAAGCTTTAATTCTCTGTCTGTCAGGACTCTTCCTTGGGAGTGAGTTGACAGTTTAAATTAGTGTGTAGACACAGCTTTTATAATGTCAGCTTCATTTTGTCTCAGGAGTCTTTTGAAATTCCTTCCATTGTACCTCAAGTGACTCATGGCAGTAAATGACTCCCTTTCCTTTTGTTCTTAATCAGGGAAGAATGGAATGAACCACCAAATGTTTGTAAGAGAGCAGCCTTAATTAGTTTTCGGTTGTAGCCAGAGATTCTTGTCTTGACTCTTCAACACATCGATGTAGGAGGTGGCGCATTCAGGTGAATACACACCACGTTCCTGAAGAGCTTCACTGAGTTCTCTTCCACAAAAAGGAAACAGTTGTGCAGCAGCAGCACTTTAAAGTCGCCTTCCCAAGCTGGCAAGGGAGAGCCCTCAGCTACCTTCCAAGCTGCGGCAGCCTCGGAATTGAATGACTCAACCAAAAAAAAAAAAAAAAGAATGAAGGTCTTCTGCAGGGAGTTTCCATGCTCACCCTAAGCCCCTCCTACCCCCAGGGAATGGTTCCAGCCTGTGCCCAAGGCTAAGGATGCCTTGTTTGCCAACTGCCTGCTGGCCAACTCCTCATCATTTTAAATATAAAAGTAAATCCCAGATTCTCAAGGGCCCAATCTTGTTTACTTGCAACAACGTCTGGCTCACGAAGAAAAATGGTGAACGAAAGTATAAAATTGCATTTAAAAAACCCTCAAGGATTCTTGAACATCAAACCAGCCTTATGACACAGGCCTTTGTTGAGTTCAATATAAATGAATCAGAAGCATGTGGACAATGCCCGTGCTCAGATGCACACCCATTTAAAACTTTCAGGAGAAGTTAGCTTAGTGACCTCTCTCTGGATCAGTTCCAGCATCAGAGAGAATTTGGAAAATCACTTCTCATGAGTCAAGATGCGGAAGAAATGATTGAGCACTTCTTGAACTGAAAATTGGGCACTTTTGGCAGTCCATTCTGTGTGCATGTCATAAACACAGTAGCAGGGAGAATGGGGTTGCTTAGGGCTACTGATGGAGCAAAGCTTTCCTGTATCTTCTATGCCGTCTGCCTGTACCTGTGCAAGACTGTTTCACACTTGAGAAAATATACTCTCTGGACTCACTGAGACCTTCCTAAATCACATTTTGTCCTAGGATACCATAATCTATTGGTTTTGTAACCTCTAGTCATGTAGTAAAAGTAGAAAGCTGTCATGGGCCCTATCTCTGATTGTACCAATAGTGTGTGTGTAAAGGGCAAGAGCATTTCCACACGATATGACATGACCTAAAGACATTTGTCACCTTTAGCCAGGCCAAAAAATATGCCATTTTGAAGGAATTCTTTTTACCCCAAATATATGAAATCAATTGTGAAAGAAGCAAATGATGAAGGCTCCTAAGTCTTCATACATATTTTGGTTTTATTTCTGAGGCTGCAATAAAATATCTTGATGAAAAGCAACTTGGGAGAAAGGAGTTGGTTTCAGCTCAGAGTCCAAGGTTCCTGTCCATCAAAGCACAGAAGTGACAGCAGCAGGAGCTCAACAAATTTAGTCACGCTGTCTCACTCTACTGCTGTGACAAAACATCATGTCCATAAGCCACTTGGGGAGAGGAGGGTTTGCTCAGCTTAGACTTCCATAGCATGGCCACTGAGGGAAGTCAGGGTAGGATCTTCAAGCAGGGCAGGGATCTGGAGACAGGAATGAAATAGAATCCATGGAGGAGCTCTACTTACCAGCTTGCTTCTCGTGGGTTGCCTGTCTTGCTTTCTTATCGTGCTCAGGGCTGTTAACCAAGTGCTGGCACAACCTTCAGAGAATTGGGCCCGCCCATGTCAACCATCAATCAAGAAAATGTCCTGAGGTTGCCCACAGACCAATCTGGTAGGGACATTTTCCCATTGAGGGTCCCTCTTCCCAGATGACTTTAGCTGGGGTCACGTTGATATAAAAAATCCCCTATCCACCGTCAAGAGCAGACAGAGAATGAATGCATTCATCTCTACTGTACAGTTACTGTACTGCTATTTTTATGAAATAAACCAGGAAAAATTGCTGTCCCCCAACACTCAGATTGGGTCTTCCCACATCACTTAAAACCGTCAAGACAATCTCCCATGCATAGGCCTTTTGGCCGACCTGATCTAGGCATTCCCTCATTGAGACTGTCTTCCCTGATGATTCTAAGGTAAAATGACTACTTTGGAAGTGAAAGTCTTCTCAGTGTCTCTTCATAGCTTCATATTGTGGAAGAAAGCAATCATGCCCTGCTCACTGTGATCAGCATACTAAAGGAGCTAAATATTTGCTACTGTGTGATACTGCACAGGCCACTGAGAGTATAAAATAGACAAATGGCATAGGACATCTATCTGCAAAGAAGTTAAAACTGAGTGGAGGTTACAAAAGATGTAAAATAGTATCATTGGCAATATGACAGTGAAGGTGCTGCATCACTAAGCTGGTGACAAATAGCACTGCTGGCATGAATTGAGTTATTTAGAGCAAATGTGAGTCATGTAGGCTCATGAGCAATTTGAACACACTAACAAAATGGTGTACACTGTATTTGTTAAATCTTTTCGAGATGAGTAGGTACTGTGTGTGTTGAAATGTCTTCAAATGGCCCTTAGTTGATTAAATGAAAAGAAGGTGAAAGAGTTAAAAATGCCGGCTCTGTCATGAGCCAGTTTTGCATCTGTCCAAATCTACCATTTTGAGCTGATGCAGCTGTGAAAGACATATTAATATGTTAATACTTGCTGTGTCTTCTCTTATCAGCCCTTTGGATGACTGTCATATGTCAAGTTCAAGGAAGAAAATAGAGCTTCAAATGTTTGTAAAGCCTTGCTCAGTCTGGTAGGGCTGGTGGACGCAACGGGGTTGGGCAAGACTGAAATAGAAGTGGGAGGAAAGTTAATCCTATATTCTAGATGATTTTTACTTCACCTCAAAGAATGAATTGTACAGTTATACTTTAAAAATGCTTTAAAATAGGAAGTCCAACAAATACTTATCCCATAACATATTGTGAATGATAGTTTAAGAGACGACTCGCGGTGATGCTAACAGTGAATATTGGGTTTTTTTCCCCTGAATCAAGATCTCTACGCTTAACTCACTTAATTGCTGGTGTGGTTTTTTTTTTTTTTTTTTTTAGTATTTGAGATTGTAATATAATTGTAATATTTCTCCATTCCTTTTCATCCTTCCACAACCTCCCAGATGCCCCTTTCCACTCTTCTACAAATTCATGGTGCCTTTTTTCACTAATTGTTATTGCATGTGTATATGTTTATGTATATACAGATTTATTCCAAAATATAACCTGTTTAATACATATAATATTTGTTTCCAGGGTTGACCATTTGGTACTGGACAACTGTTTGGTGTTCTCTTCTCTGGAGAAGTCCACCTTGCCCAATCTCTATTTGATTGGCTTTGGTTCCTTGTGTCAGATTGGAGACTGGGGCCTCTTGGGATTTCCTCCATCCACTTTTGCATATCTGTTGTTGCCTTTGCCCAGCTCACATTTGGGCAGTCATGTTGGTGAGACTTTATGGGTGTAGCTTCTGATATAGAAATACAGTCTCACAGCAAACTCCTTGATGCTCTGACTCAATCTCTCTGCCCAGTCTTCTACCATGTTGCTAGAGCCCTAGATATGAGAGTCTTTTGTAGATGTATATGTTGGGACTGGGCTCCACAGCTCTGCACTTGATTGGTTGTGGGTTTCTGTAATGGTCTCTATATGTTGCAAAGATAAGTTTTCATGGTGAGGAGTAAGGGCTGCACTTGTCTGTGGGTACAAGGACAAATGTTTAGAGATTGCTGGTAGAGATTATTAGTGTTCATTAACAATAGCAGAGGTGTCACTTTCTTCATCTCTCATTCTTCCACATCCTCTCAGATCTGTGCCATGATGAGCGAGATAGGTAATGCTGCTGACTGTAGCCCACTTGCTTTCATTCACAAGCTTGGTTCTCAAATGGAACCTAGTTTAAACGTGGCCTAATAGGATGTTATGCTGCTGCTCTGCCACTAGTGTAATGTGTGACTTTGTGAATGTCCAGCATCTCTCAATGTGTCGACATCTCTTCATTTTCTTTTAGACTTTATCACCCTGATCTTTATATGGTCTGTGTCTTGCCTTGTGATACCAAAGGCATAGGTGCAGCAAAGAGAACTGACAGCTTTTGAAGCAGGGAAGAGTGTAGCACTGGTGTGAGGTAAAGAAATCAGAAGGACTTTGATGACACTGTATTTTAAATGTGGTAACCAGACACACATATATGTAGGGCCAATATAACCCAAGTACCAAGTAATTAGAAAGGGGCAAGAAATCAAATATTTTCATTTGATCTGGTCTAGCCCATTAAATAGCCTGCTCTAAGTGTATACCAGATTACTATGAGAGTTAAGAACTTGCTCATATTGGAGTAGCTTCATACTAAAGAAGCCACATTCGAAAGGTTAATTAATTAAATAAATTATTAGTTATGTATGATAATAAAAGAATCAAAGTAAGAGAAGAGAGAGAATAAAGACTCTCATGCAAATTATTCACAGACTCACATACACAAGTCTGAATCATAACCTCAACAAGAAACTGTTCATCAGAATAAACAGCCGATAAAATAGTAATGTTAATTGAGGTTTCACTCCACCCATGCTACTTCCTTTTTCAGTATAAAAAGTTTCCCCAGTGTTCTTAGGACCATGGAAATGCTGAAGGGTCACAGACCTTCCTTTTCTTCCTTTTCTTGCATTGAACTGTTCCCGTAGATCATGGTAAACACATTCAAAGACTATCACCTTGAAAGGCATCACATGATTAGCCTGACAGGAGACAAGCGAAGCTCAGGAAGAGCCCTCAAGAGAGATGAGCCCCCTCAGCACTGTGTGAGATTGGACTGGATGCTGCACCACTCATACATGCTTGGTATCTAGTGTTGCTCAGTCCTTAAGAATGGAATTTTGTGGGTGCATTCAGTCAGGGAGTCAGGGTAAATAAAAGGATGGCTAGACAATCAGCTTGTCTTCCAGAGAGAGAGAGAGAGAGAGAGAGAGAGAGAGAGAGAGAGAGAGAGAGAGAGAGAGAGAGGTTTCAAGCAGTAATATTCGATCCTCACAAAATATCGCAGACCTCCAAAATATCAGTGAAGTGGAAAATCAAGTGTTCTTTGGAAAGTCAGTTGTGTTGGATGTTGTCTTGCTGGAGCAAACATGTGAATGAGTGTTTTCCTGAAGTGGACATAGGCGAAAGACTAAGGTAGACTTGTGAAGTAATGTTTAGGAGAAAGGATGCTCGGCTAAAGCAGACATGTGAAAGGACTCATGATAAAGGATTCTTCACTAATTATACACACGTATTGGTCCACCTTATTGCTCCACCTTACACTGTAGAGTTGAGCTCCACTTGTCGGGACGCAACAGACAGTGGCTGGGGGAGCTTGGCTTATTGGTAGAGCTAGCTGTGTAATGCTTGTGGGTCTGGAGTCCTCACTGATCTTCACTTCCCTGAGAAAAGCACAGCTGAGAACTTCTCCTGGCATTCCTACTGGTCCCTCCTGCTGACTTATGCTGAGGCGGAAGCCTGGCTGTCTCTCCTAGGTCATGTCACTACTGTTGCTAACCCGACTCTACCAAACTGGACTGCTGGTGTATGCATGAAGTGTTTATGAGTGGATCAAGCTGCCACTGCTAACCTGTGAACCAAACTGCTGATTTCCAGACAACACAGATGGGAGTTGCTCCAAACAACCTTTCTAAACACGTCCACTTCCCCTACATTCTTTTTCTTCTACTATCTCTTGTGGGTAGTGGGCTAAAAAGGAGGTTAAATCATTTTTACAAACCATCACTAAAAATAGGTGTTGAAAAACTTAAAGTTATAAATAGATTCCATCTTCTCCCCTATCGCTTGCTGTCTTTCATTAGGGAATATATAAAGAGCATGTCAGTGTAAATATTTTTTTATTTAATTTTATTTTTAACATCATTAAAATATAACTACATCTCTCTTGACAAACAACATGTTGAAATGATAAACCACTCCATTCAGGCTTGTGAGCCTATATTATGTGGTTCTCAGAGAGTCTCTGTCTCCCTAGAGCTCTGGTTCCTGGTCGCTGCACTGGGGCATGAGGACAGTTCTATTCCTCACATTCTCTGCCACTGTCTTGGCTGAGATAAATGGTAACGTATTCCATTGTAATTTCTTCAGCATATTTTCATGATGTCGTTTTTTCCTCTTCAAGGCCCATATATATTCTATTCATGGAAACCAAGTAAATACCAAGGCTTCTTAGATATGAATTTCCACATATTTTCACATTGAATTATTTACACATTTAGGCCAGAGAAAAGCCAAGGTTTCAACATTGCATCAGGAAAATTTACTGTTAAGCATACAAAAGGCCTTCAGGTGCTAGCTTCCCTCCTTTCTGTTTGACCTTCAGTTTAAGTGTGCCAAAGAGTAACAGTGGACCATGAAGGCTACAAGTCACTGCTTGTCATTAAAAAGCAGGAATATGGATCTATCTAAGCTACTTCAAGGAAGCTCACTAAGATATTTATTTCATCCCAGTACATGGAAGTAGATTATTATTAAAAATCAATGGTCATTCTGTACAATAAATCTAATTCTTTTCCCTACTCCATTTCTCTTTCTCTCCCCAGAGCTCTGACTTCTGACTCTCTGAAAAGGAAGGAATTGGCATAATCCCTGTAAGTACATTAATCTACAGCACAAACAATGTGACTTCTGTTATATTGTCCACATCACGCCCAACATTTTTAAAAAAATGTATATTAGTTCTTAAACGACATTTTGACAGCAGTACTGTAAACATTATTAACTAAAGTCATAAGTAGTTTCACATTCTTAGCTGAAATTCAATTTAAAATTAACCATGTTGGCTGGAGGGATGGCTCAGCAGTTAAGAGTACTTGCTTTTTCAGAGGATTTGAATTGGGTTTCCAAATCCACATGGCAGCTCACAATTTCTTTTGATTCATGCTCAAGACTACCTGACACCCTTATCTGACTTCTGGGGACACTTGTTTACACTATGCATGCACACATGCACACATACACATACTTACACATATACTAACACACACACATACACCCAAACACACACACACACACACACACACACACACACTTTTTAAAGTAACTATGAATTTGTTACTTAAAACAGAGTTCTTTATAATTCTAAACAATTTCAGTACTGAATTTTAAAAACATCCTTGTTTCTGGGTTGTTGCTCAGGGCAACAGAAGTATGAGTAACTACCCCCATCCCTGGCTAGCCACATTTGTATTTTTAGTGATGCTTTCAATCAGGGATTTTGCATTCAAGGACATGTTTACTGTTTTCATTCATGTGCAAATGGACATAATCATGAGTGAGTGATGTCACATAGCTGGATAGAGCAAGATCTCAGTGGCTTGAAATCCACAGTAACTCCTATGTCTGCGGGCTCCTGATCTAGAATTGCCTAATTAGGCTTTGTCTATAGTATTCACCATATAACGTACACAGTATAGGCATCTTTGTCAATCTATGCATTCAAAATAATGGAAGATTATACATATATAAAATACCAGCAGAAATTCTAGAGTATTTATGTGCCTGATGGATCATCTCATTACTGTTTTAGGAGTAGCCTTTGAGAGTGTTGACAAAAATTTATTAATGCTTGTGGTCACTAAGTATGACCTCTGTTAAATATTAAATCATTTCCTGTCCCCATTCCAGAGCTTCACATCCTTCTGGGATGGACATTCCTAGACGGGCTTAGCATTCATTAATATCTGGTTTCCATAATGACTCTGTTCACTTCAGGGTGTGGTGATGATAATTCACTGGTGTGTAAGGCTTCCCTATGATGCCTTTGATGTCTGTTGATGCCACTGAGAAGCTAGAGTTGGCATGAACGCTGACTGACAGGTTACTGGCTTGAGAGAAGCAAACAGGAGGCTTCCCAGTGGTGATGTGAAGAGAGCTTCATTCTCAATGAGGCCATTCTAGCAACAGTTTACCAGGCCAATAAAAGAGATTTTGATGTAAAAATGTATGCTTGTAACATGGTCAGAAGAATGCTGCTTTAAGTAAGTAGGGTTCTCCTGATTCTCCCTACTTACTCTCTATATTCTGTAGGCGTTGGCGTTAGCTAGTAAGGATTGCCACAGGTAAATGTTGCAACTTTGTAACACCTGACTTTTGATGCCTCTTTCTTTTTTAAATCCCACAATGTCACGTGTGATGATGTGACAACAGTGTAATATTGCAAGAAATGTCACAGTCAAATAAAGTTGAGTCTGTTAATATTTTCACCCTTCTGGTCTGTTATCTGAAAGAAGCCTGTGTAAGTTTCAACAATCTTAGACAGTCTCAGACACTTTGGAAGGTTTTCAGATTGCTTCATAAGCAAGACTAGATGGCTTCTTAAAACTAGCCTTACTTGGGCAACAGGCAAGTCTTAGAGCCTTGGGTTATTGACTCAGCCTTACTGTTCAAGCACCTGGAACTCTCATAACTACAACCTCTCTTTCCTACACAGAATGGAAATGGCTAGTGTAGTCAATGAGTCTCCAACAACAGAGGCGACACCATGGGTGCACGCCATTGATTACTTCCTACTAAGCATGTCTTTGTCCTTTTCTTCCTACCTAAGCGTCTGCTGGAACTTTGAGCACTGGCACAGCAGTACTCACTGCTGCAGATACTAAAACTTTTAGTGCCAACTCTACAGGCAAGAGCCCTCCTTGAAAGCTTACTTCAACCTTCCTCTGCGGTTGCTTTTCACTGTGGGTTTCTGGAGCAAGCACCAGAGGACAAAATGGAGTGACGGGTGCTAGGCTGCTCCTACTTGTCCAGTTCCTCTGACAATTGGAACCCTTCTGAACCAACCGCTATGTTTGGCCCCATCTCTCCCTCAAGAGTTCTTTCCCAGGAGCCTCTGGGACTCCTTTTACAGTTCCCAAGGGGGCTAGCCTTGCATAAGCTTGTTTTGTAGTCTGTTGTGAACACAACTGTTCGTGTGTGTTGGGGCATGGTGGTGATGGGAACACCTTATTCACACAGTTTTAATAGCTAGAATCAATTACTAATAAGTTCCTTATTTGCTAGTATATTTTCATATTTTCAAATATGTTCAGCTTGTTTCAGATTTGTTGAATTTTGTTAGAGTCTGACAGAAAAAAAATGGTACAATGGCAAAAAAAAAAATTTATAGCTCTTATTTTAATTATTCCCAGATGCTTTTATTTTTTTTTTCCGGAACTAGCTGACTGGCTGATTCAATGTAAATGTCCAGAAGGGTGGGACAGTTTATAACCATAGAAACAAATACCAGACATTTACCATCAGCTCCACTGGGCAGATAAACAAACATGGAGGGGCAGCTGATACCTTTCTAGTCCTTTAGTAATTGTTTCTAAAGAACTCTGCAGAGGAACTCTGAGCTCTTTACCCTGCAGCAGACTGGTCTTTTGTCAGGCAATCGTGCTATGTGGAATGTTTCAAAAATTTTATAGAGCATATTAAATAGATGGGCTAATGTCAAAATCAATTATTTTTATAACTCAGTCTTGAGAACTGAAACGTTATTTATTATAGTAACTATGAAACAGATGTTGTAATATATGTCCTAATTCAATAAAAGAAAAAAAAAAGCTAAAGCAGTCATTTTATAATTTCTCCAAGAACACCATGTTAAGCTTGATGTATGAGGCTTAAAATAAAAATTCGCATGAAGTATGTGACAATAAACTTAGGCTGAGAAATGCGTAAGTTTTGGATCCAAAAGAGGGTATGAAAATAAAACATCTGATAGTTCATAGAGAGCTACAGAGGCTGGGCTGGGGTACCTGCATAGTCCAGAAAGCATCGTCCATCAGAGAGGGCTGCAGGTGAGGCACAGTCTATGAGACGTGTGCCCAGCCCAGCTATGTTCCACCAGAACAGCCAATGGGGATCTGGCATCGCTGGGGGTGGAGTTAGAAAAGCATCTGCTTATGGCTACTGCTAGCATGAGAGTGAAGTAATGCGTTAGGTATAAAGGTGAGCCATTTCTTCTCAGCCTTCATCATTTTCTCCTCTCTTAAGCTCTCTGCATTTTGCCATTATCCTCAGCAAGACTGATGTTCAAGAGCTGAGCGTTTTAGATTGGCAGAATTTCCCATTTCAAGGCTCAACATAACTACGGTGGCACACATACATAATCTCAACATTTGAGGGGCTAAGGGAGGAAGCTGGTGGGGTTGATGTCAGACTGAGCACCGCAGCCAAACTCCATGTTCAAAAGCAAAACGAGAAAGGCTGAAGAGATGGCTTTGTGGGAAAGAATGCTTCCTGTGCAAATTCGGTCCAGATTTCCGTCAACCTAACACCAAGTTCCGTAAGACACTCTTTCTCAAAGGATCAAAGTAAAAAACAGAGTAGGAGTCCTGGTGTCCCCTCTGGACTCAGCTGTGTGCACAGGTACATACGCCTGCATGAGTAGACCTCTTCTCTGTCTATCTCTCAGTCTGTCTTCCTTCTTCCTTCCTTCTTTCTTCCTTCCTTCTCCCTTCCTTCCTTCCTTCCTTCCTTCCTTCCTTCCTTCCTTCCTTCCTTTTTTGACTCCTCTCTCTCTCTCTCTCACACACACACACACACACACACACACACACACACACACACACTTATACACATGAATCATGATTAATTTCATGACACTGAAAAGGACTTTGTTCTACCTAAGTATAAGAAAGAAAACATGCATGTTTCAAATGGTATACACCAAAATTACAAGAAAATGAAGAATTCATAAAAACAAAAAACGTCTAGACCAGTGGTTCTCAATCTTTGGGGTCCTATGACCTTTTCACTTGGGTTGTATGTCAAAAATCCCAAATGTCAGATATTTATATTACAATTCATAACAGTAGCAAAATTACGGTTATGAAGTAGCATGAGGAATTTTTTTTTTACTTATTCACTTTATATCCTGCTCACTGCCCCTCCCCATCCCCCAATTCTTCCCCCTCCCTCATCCTCTTCTCCAAGGTATCTGCCTACCCTGGCACATCAAGTCTCTGTGAGGTTAGGCACATCCTCTCCCATGGAAGCCAGACAAGGCAGCCCAGTGAGAAGAACATACCCCACATACAGGCAAAAGCTTTTGGGAGAGGCCCTCTCCGATTGTTTAGGACCCACAAGAAGGTCAAGCTGTACATCTGCTACATATGTGTGGGGAGGCTTCCAGCCAGTGAATGTTCTTTAGCTGGTGGTTCAGACTCTGAGAGCCCCAAGAGTCCAGGTTAGTTGACTTTGTTGATCTTCTTGTGGAGTTCCCATCACCTTTGGGGCCACAATCTTTCCCCCCACCTCCCAGGGTTCTTCCATAAAAATCCTCAAGCTCCATCCACTTAGTGTTTGGCAGTAGGTGTTTGTATCTGTCTGAGTCAACTGCTGGGTGGAGCGACAGGTAGGACAGTCATGCTAGACTCCTGTCTCCCAGCATAACAGACTATCTTTAATAGTGTCAGGGACTGGTACTTACCCATGGAATGGATCTCAAGTTGGGCTGGTTATTGGTTGGCCATCCCCTCAGTCTCTGCTCTATCCCCTGTGCCTGCATTTCTTGTAGACAGGATAAATTTTGGGTCAAAGGTTTTGTGGGTGGGTTGGTGTTCCTCTTGCTCCACTGGGGTTTCTGCCTGGCTACAGAAGGTAGCTTCTTCATGTTCCATATCCCCAATGCTGTGAATCACAGCTTAAGTTGCCCCCATTGACAATTGGGCACCTCCCTTATCACAGGCCTCTGTCTTGCCCTGGAGATATCCCCCCCATCAGTTGCAGATTTCCATTCATCTCTCCTGTCCTTCCCCACACCTGATCCTGAACCACTCCCACCCCCTCATTCCCTTCCCCATCCCCTCTTCTACCCAGTTCCATCCCTTCATCTGCCTCTTATGACTATGTTATTTCCTCTTCTAAGTGAGATTCAAGCATCCTCGTTTGTGCTTTCCTTCTTGTTTAACTTTTTGGGTCTGTGGAGTAGAGCATGGGTATCCTGTACTTTTTGTCTATCTCCTCTTATAAGTGAGTACATACCATGCACGTCCTTTTGGAACTGGGTCACCTCATTCAGAATGATAATCTCAAGATCCATCCATTTGCCTGCAAAATTCATGATGTCTTTGTTTTTAACAGCTGAGTAGTATTCCATTGTGTAGATATACCACATTTTCTGTATCCATTATTCAGTTGAGGGACATCTAGGCTGTTTCCTGTTTCTGGCTATTATGAATAAAGATGCTGTGAACGTATTTGAGCATGTATCTTTGTGGAATGGTGGAGCATCTTTTGGGTATATGCACAGGACTGATATAGCTAGATCTTGAGGTAGATCTATTCCCAGTTGCCTGTGAAATGGCTAAATTGATTTCCAAAGTGTTTTTACAAGTTTAGACTCCCACGGGCAACGGAGGAGTGTTCCCTTGCTCCACATTTCTGACAGCATGTGCTATCTCTTGGGTTTTTTATCTTAGCCATTCTAACTAGTGTAAGATAGAACCTCAGAGTTGTTTTGATTTGCATTTCTGTGATGACTAAGAACTTTGAACATTTCTTTAAGTGTTTCTTGGCCATTCAAGATTGCATGAGGAGCAATTTTAAAGGCAGCATTCGGAAGTTTGAGAACCACTGCTCTAGACTCTTTTTGATTGTGACTCACCAGATGTTGGACCTTCTTTGATTAGTTACTAACAGTCTCATCCTATTTTATAAAATATGTTCCTAAAATATATGAATGAATACTGTAATATAAAGGGAAGAATCTATAAGAGATTGTAGATTCACAATTACATTGGACATTTAGAGCTGAGCTCTGCTCATGATTTGATGTACAAACTGAGTAAACATACATGGGTTTGGCAGCAATACCCCATCACAATGCAAGGTGTCCACCTCTTTGTGAGGTCCAGGTAAGGGAATTGAACAATTTTCTCCATCTGCTATATCCATAAGTTCTTGGGCCTAGTTTGCCTGATAGGATTTTAATATGCCTGGGTGGCCTGCAGCCACAGTTCACCTTGAAAATTAAAAGGCATCACTCTCTTTACTTCCAGAAATAAAGTCATTATCGGTATGTGTCTTGTGGGGGGTGCAGACAGATGTGGTCATTCATTTGCCCACCCACTGCATAGTCATCTTCTGTTCTTAAATCAATCAAAAGCTGCTCATAGAATGGAATCTCTTAGGATAAGGCATGGTTGTAAGAACCACATTCTTTTACACAATGTGAAATAGCTTTGGGGGTGGTGCAAAATCTGATCTCAACAAATGCTTTGCCCTTACTTCTTTTGTTTGTATTTCTTGAGCTCTTGCTTCTCCAAGCATTGTGAATGTACCTCACAAGACTCTGATGAACAGCGCCAGAGCCTTTCCCTCAAGGGGCTCCCCTAGGTTACCAACTTCAAAGGTTTGGAATAACGCAAATACACTCAATAGAAAAAAATCATATTGAATCAATTAGTCTACGATGATTCATGAGATACTTCCTGATCTTGCAGTAATCAAGGTCATATTATGAGCACCATTTATCATGGAATAAGCAGGGCCTTGCTGTTCTAGCTAATAAGATCCAATTTGGGAGGCTGCAGCAGAGAGCACACTTCACTTTATAACAGAATCTCAGAGCCAAGGACACACGAGGACAAGAGCTTTCAGAGCTGCTCTAGAGAAAGGAATGGACCATTCCTTTATAAATAGGAAAGTGGTTCATAGCCAACAGAATGTGAGAGCTTCTTGTCCAAAGTAAGATATCTACTTTGCTGAGTGTCAGGCTCAAAGTCAGCCCCCCAGAAGGTAATACTTTTTAAATGTCTTAAATGATGCCTGAGGCCAGTGTAGGCAGGACTCACCCTGACTGAGTAAACAAAAGGATTACTATTGTGTAAACAAAAACCTAAACATTACTCATGAATCTCATGAGGCAGGTTTCAGTTTACCAAGAAAGCCACCACTTCCTTGATCTGCCCCCAATGGTCAATTACCTTATGCAAAGGACATCTAGTTCCTGATTAACCAAACAGCCTGCATCAGATCAAAGGCTAACTCCCAGGCTGCTCTGGCTCCATGGCCGTGTCCCATCAACACCATCCCAATAAAATTGGCTTTTCCTGCCAGGTGCAACCTGGTAGTTTGTGTCCTCCAATAAATTGTCTTTTTACCCATAGGGTGATCTAGGTTGGTGGGTTTACTGCACCTTGCCTACTACATTTGGTGCTGAAACCAACAGGGATGCTTAGGCCCTCTAAATCCCCATCCTTACTATAACAGAACCAAACTGCTGACTTTGCCCTCCTGAGTACAGATCATTTGTCTCTTCTGGCTTCTGCCACCTGCCATATCTGACTCCAAAGTTAGAGTCTATCTCTTCAACTGCTTTTTTCTTCCACCTTCTCTACTCACCTATCTTTCCTCACGGACTCAGGGAAGTGCTCTCTTGGAGCTACCTTCTCCACCTCTCTCTGCTCACTCATCAAAGTCATAATAGTAGGTCAGGCAGCCTCCCATCAATGGGCAAAGGATGCCTGTTCACTGAGATACTAGGCATCTCTCTGACAAGTCTCCATTCCCTGAAGATTCCCTTGGATTTAAACTCTGTCCTACACGAGTTACCCCTTACTGTGTTGCCTTCTATGTGTCTCTCTTCCTTCCTCTTGAAACACTCCTTCTGGTGAGACTCCTTTTGATATCCCCTAATACCTGGATGTGGAAGGAAACTTTCTAAAATCTCTTCTACCTCCTCTTAGCTCTGCTCCTGGGAATTCTTTACTGCCGTTCTTTCTTCAAGGGAGTCTCCCTCCCTCTAACCAACTATGGGCTCTTCCCATTCAGAATCAGACTCCTTGACTCCTCTGGCCTGCCTTCTCCAATCTCTTTAACTTCTTTAACTTAGGGGTACCATTAAGCCATCAAATTTCTTACTGCAATATGACTTGGCCACAAAACAAGCTCAACCCTTAGACTCAATGGCCAGAAAATGGCACATTCAACTTCTAAATTCTCATGAATTAGGACAACATCTGCCACTGCACAAGCAATAATCTGAAATATCCTATCTCTAAGCCTTCTTTGCTCTCCACTCTTGTCCCTCCTTCTGATCACTGGGCTTAATCTTAAGGAGATCCAAATATCTTTTGGGTATAGATAGTATTGGAAAATTGTCATGTGATTTTTATGCTAATTGAAAAGCTAACTCTGGAGATGAGATATGGCCTGCCAACTAAGTTTCCTCCAAAGACTCTGTCCTGGGTCCTGCTGGCCTCCTAGTTCCGTGAAAGGGAAAACAACAGGACAGCCTAGGAAAAATATACTACATGCTTAAGAACAGCTAAGAGGTAAACTATTTCCAGTAGAAGTTACTATTGCTTATTTCACAATACATAAAAATTTCTAATCAAGAAAGTTTTATGTATAAAACTAAAATGATAAATATAATCATAGATGTTTAAATTTTTGAATATCCTTCCCTCATTTTCTTGGTTTTATTTACTAAAATGTTCCTTCATTCAAGGTTATCAATATCTTTGAAGATTTCGCTGAAATGTAAACTTTCTTTATTTCAGGATTTATAAGACCTGTAGGAAAGGGATTTTTTTATTGCTTTATTTTATTTTATTCTATTTTAAATCTGTAAAATCCGAAACAGAAAAATTAGCTTGAAACTTATAACAGAAAAAGATTGAAAGTTAGACACTCTTTGTATGGGTGATCTTAGTTTGCTACGAGATGTAACTTGGATATATATGTAACTTGTATTCAGCTCTTGTTTAGACAAATAGTTTTTTGTTTGTTTTGTTTAGCTTGTTTGTTTGAATAAGGAGGCAACAGCAGAAACCTAAGATGTTTTGTTTTCCCTAGACAAAGGAGGCAACACCAGGCCTCAAAAGAATAGATACCGTGTGATGACTTTTGTCCTAAAAGTTAAAATTAACAGGTGAGTACAAAACCACAAATAGGTTTATGGAAAATTGGACTTACCAACAACATATGCTTGATGATTAAGATTTATAAACTCCCAAGGTTATAGTGTCTATTCAGGCTAACCATATGCTTGATGATTAAGATTTATAAATTCCTACGGTTGTAATGGTTTATTCAGGTTAACCATATGCTTGATGATTAAGGTTTATAAATTTCCAAGGCTATAATGTCTATTCAGGCTAACAGAAACTGGTCTACAGACGTATGTCTAACTGTGTATGCCTTTGGTAACTTTGTTATGCTTAACTATTTGGAGAAACTGAGTCATATAATAAACTGTGATATTTTAGAAAAGTATGCTATAAAGAGTTTGGAGAAATGAGGTTTCTAGTCTCTCCATCAACTGTATTTATGGCCAAAGAGTGTTCAATGTAAAAATTATAAATTTTAAGGCTCAAACTTAACAGGGGTAAAATTATGGAATTCTAAACCTCTAAAAGTTACTCACTTACTATAAACTGTTGAGATAATTAAGATATACAAGGTAATGGCCAGTCATCTTCTAAATAAACAAAAATTTGAATGTTCTCAAAACTGTGTTTACTGTCATGCTATACACAAATGCAATTCAGTTACAGGGACAAGCTTGAATGGAGGGTCAATTTGTATCACCCATTGGCTAGTCTTCTGAATCTGTTGTCAAAGCTAAGCCTGAAGCAAGTAATTGAAAACAAGTTTCAGGTAAACTCGAAGTTTGTATAGTGTAAATTAATATTTAAAATCAGATATATTAAAAGTCTAGGTTATGGTACTCAAACCCTTCAGAAATATCTGTTGAACATGGCATTTAAGGTGAGGGTAGAGAAGGGGAAGGGCTCCTATGAAAGACAGCTTCTGGCAGCCGCCCTGTGGCAACCTTCAGAGAAGATGGGCATCAATGACTCCACCTGGAACCTGCTTCAAATGTGGCAACATTAGTCACTGATTGAAGAACTGCACTTCATCTCAGCTGCTGCCAGGACCTTGCCCAAACTGTGGTCAGGCTGGACATGGAAGGGAGGGTCAACTGCCTCCTTTACCTTGTCAAGGTGGATCAACCCCCCAATTTTTGTCTCTACAGGAAAATCTCATGAATCTTCTGGACTTGGCAGCTGAAGACAGATGCCACCCTGGAAGTTCAGCCCCCAAGAAAACCATCAATATTACCACATAGGATCCCAGGATAACTGTGCTGACAGAGGTTACTTGGTCCATACTTCATGCTTACTCTGGTAAAATGTTTCTTTCCCAGATCTCTATGATGAGTGTTGACAGCTAGCCCCTGTGTGTCCCAAGCCTATCTTCATCAGACAGTTTCGTTGCTCTACCATCTGCTGTTATGGCAGCAAGCAGGCCTCAGCCATCTCGTCCTGAAGGCTGCCTGGTCACTCCATTCATAGCCAAAACATTCTGGCTTTTTGATAACTTTGGGTGCAAAGGCTGGGCATGTTGCTTGCTGCTGATACACTTGAGAGCTTTAACAAAAAGTTTGAATAAAATGAGCCTCCTAAATAGAAAAAAAATCTCTAAAATGAAGGCTCAATTACCTGCCAGTTAATTGGTTAATAAACAAATCAATGGAGCTTTCCAACAAACAGGCTCACAAACTCAGTCACAAGAGTTTAAAATACATGAGTAAATAAAGACCCCAGTCAGTAGAAGTCGTAATGAAGGTTAAATGGTAAGATATTTTTAGGTGGAAAGGTGAAAGGTTTATACAAATTATGGTAAAAATTAAGGTGGCTGGATATTTCCAGAGTGAAAAGGGAAAATAGATTTATACAAGTTGTGATGGTCTGAGGAAGTGATTTAAAGTATGTTAAAAAATGAGACTTAGAATGATATGATATTAAAATTTCAAAGCACAAAATTCATCTACTTTTAGTAAGAGGTATAAGTACTGGCTACTAAAACATAAAAAAATGATTAAAATCATAGTCACAGGCTCAAAAAATTAAATTTCCTTTGTTCATTTTAAACTTGTTTATGTTTATGTTGATAGCTTTTCAGGTTTTATTTTTGCTGTGGCTCAAAACCAGGAGCCTGCTCAAGCTGTCTGTAGACATGTATTAACTGCTTCGTCTACAACAATGATTTCAATATGGCTTAAAACAAACAATGATCCTACTGACATATCTAAAATGTTTATCTCCTTTGAAAATTTTTTAACATTCACATCTCCTGTGGCATTCTCTCTAACTCCCAAGAACAAGTTCTAACTTATCTCTTCTCTAGGGACTGTGAGACCTGCAAGAAAGAAGTCAGTAAATGAGACAGACTAAAGTCTCACACAATAGCCAACTTTATTCTGAGCATCAGACAACTCATACTGAGTGCTAAGAAGAATCACATGAGTAAAGTTCTCATGAGTCCAAGCTGTATACAATCACAAGGATGAGCCATACATGGTAAAAATGTCTTTTCATGGAGGCATGTAAACATTTAATTGAATAAAAAGTGCAAGCAATAGCGAATAATCTGCTACCCCTATCTCACTCCTACCTGCTATCCCTAGAAGGAACACAAAAACACATTCCAAGAACAATTCCATGTTTTAGGGAAGTTGAGATCACAAGATTTGTCTTTTTTCTTGAAGTTTTCTCAGAAGTACTCAGAATTCTTCCACATCTCCATTACTGGCAGTAACTGACCAACTCTATTGATGCATAGAAACACCAACCCATAGCCCAAGTTACCCCATTCTATTTTACTCTACTTAGCTGGCAGACACCATCCAGGAGTCAGCCTATGCACTATAACTTCTAAATCCAGCTCACCTTCATCTTCCTAGTTTTAGTGCTCCCACAAAACTGAGAGCCCCCAACTTGCTGACTGTTGAAAGGGTCTTTCTTTTGCTTCTTCATCAGTGAAGTATATTGCTACTGTATGAACCAATCCAGCTAAGTGGAAGAGAGAATAAAAGACTTACAGGAGCAGACACTGAGTGACCCTCTTACTTCATAGAGAATCTATTCCTAAATTAGGGAATCCACAGAGAGAATACAAGCACATCAGCATAGACTGTGCTCCTATTTTGTTGGAACCTCATTTCAGCATGCTACAAAAATTTCTCCTGGTCCTTGCCAAGGGTACAGCAATGCTGTATATATCTTATAATTCTTGTTGGTAGAGGTAAATTCAAAGTGATCCTGGCAAGCTTCCTTTATTTCTCTCCAATACTGAGTTATAAGTCAGTGTTGGAATGCAGGATCATCTGAATTTATTTTGATGACTATGTTTAAATGTTACAAGATAAAGGAGAATTGTCAGCCCTGGTGGTTTAACTTCCTTTAAGATCTATGTATGTATGTATGTATGCACACATATATACATACAATATATAGAGATGTACATATACATATGTATATGACATAAGCACTTGTGTGACTATGTATTGTGTGTAATTTTCTGTAAATATAAAATGATATGACTCTGTGAGGTTTGATCAAGCAACCTTTGATAGTTTAAGAGATGACTCGCATTAAACACCACACACCAGGTCCAGACAATACCACATGAAGAAGGTTTAATTGGGGAAGAGTGGGGGAAGGTCGAGTGCAAAGAGAGAAAAGGGGAGAACAAAAAAGGGAGGAGAAAGGAGGGTTTCTCCTTTATATCTGCGTGATGACGTATGTACTGCCCAGGTGAAATTGGGTAGCCCTAGGGGTTCTTGGGGATGGGTGGGGGTATTGCCATGGTAACAGATCTGTGGTCCTGCCTATTTACAAGTGCAGGCACTTGGTGATGCTAACAACCTTGGTTTTATTTGTCTCTCCTTCTGTATTGACTCCCACCTCAGTTGGAGCCCCCTCATTGTTATTCCACATCCCACAACATATCACCCGTATCCTGCTATTTGTTTCTCAAGCCTCCCTCACAATGTTTCTTTATACTTTCTTGGTTTCTGTGGTTCCTCAATGCTGTATACTTACTTCTGAGAATTTGGAGCTAAGAACCTCAGATGGAGAGACCATGTGGTGTTTGTCTTTCTGCATCTGGACTGTCTCATTCGATACAGTATTTTCTAGGTCCATCTGTAAATCACGCAAATCTGCAAATTTCATGGTTCTGTTTTCCTTTCAACTGAACCGTATTCTCTTGTGTGCATGGACCACATTCTTGTTCTCCATCTACTGAGTGATACTTAGGTTGCTTTCATCTCCTATCAGTTGTGAATAGAGCAGCAACGAACTTGCCTGAACATATATCTGTGGAGTCAAGTCCTTTGGTCATATCCCCAAACAGCACTACCAAGTACGGGAGACATTCTCATCCAAACCCCATAGTGAGCTTGTCAAAAGGTTTCCAGCCTCACATACAGGGATTCAGAAAATAAAGTCTGATGTAGAGCTGTTGAGTTTCTGCTTTGTTACACCAGTCTTGCAGCAACCACTGAAAGGTTTCCTAGTCTCTTTCAGTCCTTGAAGACCAACCTTCAGTCTTTACCCAGAGTTAGCAAAATGGCCAAAGAGAGCTGCTCACCCAGGAGTACCCACACCTCCTTCCTTTAGCTCATCCAGTTCTTTGTTCATCACATCTATTCAATATCCCCCAAGCCACACATGAACATTTAATAAGGAAGATTATGCAAAATAAACATAAAATGTAAAGTGATTATATAGGTAAGTAAAAATGATATATATGCAGAGTCAATTTTCATTATGTAAAGTATTTATCTTCCTTATAGTCACCTTGAAGTGTACATTAAAGAATACTGTGTCTTTGCCCTTGGGGAAATGTAGGACTACAGTATACATGTTGTTGATCCTTTTGTTTGGAACTACCAGGTAATACTGACACTACTATTACTCCTAATTAGATGAGGCTTGTTGAACATATCTATTTTTTTCCTTAAAGTGCATAGAGCCTTCTTGAATTTAGAAAAACTAGCCAACACCTTAGACCTGTATTTGGAAACATTCTGAACAGTAAAATCATGTAAACAGAAATCACAAAATACTAACAAAGTCCCAGTAAAGAGACCATGAAAAGGACACTTAGTAGTTGAGCACCAAAATGAGAGAGAAAGCAGACACCCCCTTCGTTTGACTACCTCGAGTGTCAAACCTTAGTTAGAGCAGTGGTTCTCAACCTTCCTAATACTAGGAGTCTTCAATGCAGTTCTTCATGTTGTGGGGACCCCCTAACAACAAAGTTATTTTTGTGGCTACTTCATAACTGTAATTTTGCTAGTGTTATGAATCATACTGTAAATATCTGTATTTTCTGATGGTCTTCCGTGACTCCTGTGAAAAAGTTGTTTGACTGCCAAAGGGGTCATGATCTTAGAGTAAGATGCAGGTTTCCACTCTGTACAGATATATATCACCAAAGATTTTAAGCTTTGATTTTGACATTAGAAATTTTGACAAGTAGTAAAATTTAAAAATAAGAAATTCATGAATGATCTGTATAAATATAATGCATCATAATATTAATGTAAAATACATTTGTTTTAAAGTGTTTACATGTAAATGTGTTTTATACATTAGATATGTTCAAAAATAAATCACACATGTACAGTCCATATTCTTTGGCTCTTTTAGCTCCTATGCTACTTTCTGCTTCCAACTCTGTCCTTGTTAGAAATAGGACCCCTCAATTAACATTGCAAGTTTTCATTCAATTTCCCATTAGTACCATGAGCTACCAAAGCATTTCTTTCTAGATCCCATGGGAACTTTCTGCTAGACTTACATTTGGCCACAAGCGGTGAATAATTTATGGCACTATTGAATTATTTTTTCTGATGACCAGTGTCACCTGCCCAGCCAGCTCCATCCTAACTGGGGTAACTTATCTCTTTACCGAATCTGCTTCTAGAAGAGTGGTAATGCCTTCATATTTACTGGTGTGCATGGGCAGTTGTTAAAATGGGTACTGTTAGTCTCAGTTCCCCTGTCATTTCCAAGAACATTTTATTACAGTTGCTGGAAACAAGGTTCTTATAGATTTGTCCTCTCCAAACTAGATTATAGATTAGCCCTGGATGGGAGAGAATCTACCCCCAATGGGAAATGAGTATACATCCCCACACCTGGTCTACTGAAGACAATGGAAAGCAAATGCCAGAGCAGAAAGGGAACAATTGTTATAGTTTAAATATGAAATGCCTTGTAAGGCTCATGTATTTGAAGATTCAATTCCCAGATGGTGGTGTTGCTTAAGGACCTTCATAACACATTCACATTGTGTACTAGTTAGCAGAAGTGAGGAACAGGCCTTGAAGATGATTTCTGGTTCTGGTTCTACTCTTTGCTTCCTGGTTCACCAAGATATGAACCATCCATAACACTAGTTCCTATTGTCCTGGACCTAGGCCATCTTACCACTTTGTCTTCCTGCCCATGACAGACATGAAACAAAGAAAAGAAAACCTTCTCTTACAAGATGCTTCATCTGGGTATTTTGCCACAGTGGGGAGGAAAGTAAGGAATATTTTTTTCTGAAGTCATTTCCATCTCAACTATACCTCCTTCCTAGCCCCACAGGTCTATATAGATTTTCAGGGAAGCCAAGAAGTGGACAAAGCTTAGAGAAGATGGAATAGACAGGAGAAAACCGACTAGACAAAGTTACCTGAAGCTTGTGAGAAGTTGACATAAGAGCCCCTGGTAGAGGAGGTCTTCTTGAAGTATTCATTCACTGATCTCTTGTAGCCCAGGACAAATGGAGATGCCCCTCCACCACAGTAAAATCGAAAGAGAGCTTACAAGATGATGCCCATCCCCAAAATGGGGAATGCCTAGAAGATGCAGCCACCATATCCTGATGATGCTTTTGAACAAGTTTTCTGTGCTATGCTCAAGTGTGAAACTCAGTTCATCCAATGGGCCCTGTTTCTGTCTCTGCAACTCGGGATTGCAAAGGAGGAGGTAACCAAAGCTTCCCATAGCAAGCTGCACAAGGGAGCTGTCTCTCTCCACTGCGTAAAAGACTTACATTGCCCCACTAGAACTCTGGCCTAAACTATTTCCTCTCAAGAGTTCTTATAAATCTGAACAGACAGAGAGGTGAATCATTTCAAGATGATAAAATGGCAGTGAGCCCACAATGGCAGAGGGGAAGATTTTCCCCTTAATCAGATGTAAAAACAGTAACATTTAACCATAATATAAGTAATCTGTTTATAAACACTCTACTCAGACACATAGAGTGAGAGACAGATACATGGATAGACACACAATAATAATGATAATAATAATAATAATAATAATAATAATAATAATAATAATAATAATAATAATTTTTAAAACTTTGAAAGAAGAAAAAGGGGGGGAAAAGATCTCATATGCCCCGAAAGGAATGATTTCAAGGTATGAGAATCTGGGAATCTAGAATCTAAAACAAAACTGAAAGCCCATTTACTTTTAAATTTTAGAATTTGACCCACACTTCTTTGTGCACACTGTCACAAAGGTCTTCTGGCATGTCAGTCTGCATTGTGAATTTTTTTTCTAGGAAAATAGGTTCTTCCTTTCCCTCCTTCTTTTTTTCAGCTTCAGTATGGCTGGAGTACAGCGATCGCCTGTTGAAACAGTCCCAGGAATCTCATTACATCACCCTAATTGAGAGTGAGTTAATCCTAACCCAAATGCTTTCAGGGAGTAAGGGCACTCTCTCCAAATCTGGAACACTGTAATTATTGCAAAAATCATCTTCATGTTGAGATTTAAGTATTCTTCCCTGTAATGCTCACTCCTGGACCTGAGCCCCACCTTACAAAACATATAAATGGAGGCTATTCTGTCTCTAATACAATGACTCGATAATGTGACTTCCCATTATGCTTTTATGTATGTACTCCTCTGCCCTCTCCCAGGCACACTTGAGACAAAGACATTTACTCTTCCTTGGACTAAATACCTATTTCCCCAAGGCATTCTTCATTTAAAGGGGATCTGGGTCTATTATTTCCCAAAGTTAACTTAGAGATGCTGTCTACGGTCTCATGCCCATGTCCAGTGACATCTGTGACCAGGAAGCACATTCCTGTCCATGAAGCATAGGCCTTCTTCTGAACCACACCCAAACACAGCTCTAGTGGGTTGAAGCGTCTAAGACTTTCTCGGGGGCGGGGGTTTGCTGTGTGTTCAGCCTTCTCTTCCATTACCAGCCTTACTGTTTGGTCAAGGACTGAGGAAATGAAAACTTGAGGCAACCAGAGAGTGTTAGAGAGAAGGCAGAAGGACAATGTGGATGTTTTTGTTGTTCGGTCATTTCATCAAAGCTTCATCTTGGTCCATTCATTTTTCAATGGCAGAGACCATAGCTTTCTGATATAGCATTGTATCTCTGCAACCAGAACAGAGCCTGTCACCTCACAGGCACTTGGTGAACATTTGTAAATGTGGGCTGTTTCGAGTCCAGGCTACAGGAATACTGACTGTACGTTACTCACAATGAGTTCAGAAGCTCATAAGTGATAGATCCCAATAGCAGAAAAATAACGGGTTCTCTACAATGCCTTAAAATCAGGTTCATAAGAGCGAGTGGGTCTTGGGCAATCATTCAAAATATCATTAAATATTTTGAATATTGGGTCTCCATACAAAATTTCTTCTTGAAGGTACAGCTCTTTGGCTAAACCTGACTTTGTTTTATGGAGGAGTGATGTTGATTCAGACAGCTTCCCCAGTTCACATGAATGTGATGGTGGGGAATTAAGAGCCATTTTCTTGAGCAGCAGAGATACAGGCAGTTTCCTGCTGAGTGCATGTTCCTAGGGGCAGGAAAGCTCCATGCTGTCCTGCTGGCCCATGTCCCCATTGCCAGCAAAGTCATATAAGGCTATTTTTCCTTAATGAAAAAGAAAAAAAAAAAAGTTTCTGAGCCCTGCTGAGAGAGTCCTGGTGAATATGAACCAGTTAGGTGTCCTTTTTATTATTTATTTATTTATTTATTTATTTTAACAATTTCTTATTCTTCAGAACCAAGAAATCCCTTCTTCTGTGCAGCTATCCCCAGACAACTTTGTGTTCTCTCTCTGCTTCAACTGTATTTTCTGCTTCCTTGTCTAAATTGTTGGCTTTCTCAAGCCCACTTCATCCTGTATCAAGAGAGTACCATTTTAAGTTGCTAAAATGGTTTGTGAAAAAGCACAAGACTGCTGGGCAGTGGTGGCACACGCCTTTAATCCCAGCACTTGGGAGGCAGAGGCAGGCAGATTTCTGAGTTTGAGGCCAGCCTGGTCTACAGAGTGAGTTCCAGGACAGCCAGGGCTACACAGAGAAATCCTGTCTCGAAAACAAACAAACAAACAAAAACAAAAAAACAAAAAACAAAAAAACAAAAAAAAAGAAAGAAAAAGAAAGAACGAAAAAGCGCAAGACTGAACTCAGGAACATAACATGGAGAGATGAGGCACTTCTGTAAGACTCTTTGGTAAAGTATATGAAAAAAAAATTCACATATTCCATGTGGTGGTTTGAGTGAAAATGGTTCCCATAGGCTCATAAAGAGTGGCACTGTTAAGAGGTGTGGCCTTGTTAGAGGATATTTGTTACTGGAGGTAGGCTTTGAGGTTTAAGATGCTCAAATCAGAATTAGGTTAGAATTTAGATGAGGAATGGAATTGAATCTGTAGATGGCTTTCAGCAAGATGGTCATTTTTACTATATTAATCCTGCCAATCCATGAGCATGGGAGATCTTTCCATCTTCCGAGATCTTCTTCAATTTCTTTTTTCAGAGACTTCAAGTTCTTGTCATACAGATCTTTCACTTGCTTAGTTAGAGTCACACCAAGGTATTTTATATTATTTGTGACTATTGTGAAGGGTGTTGTTTCCCTAATTTCTTTCTCAGTCTGTTTATCCTTTGTGTAGAGGAAGGCCACTGATTTTCTTCAGTTAATTTTATATCCAGCTACTTTGCTGAAGTTATCAGGTTTAGGAGATCTCTGGTGGGATTTTTGAGGTCACTTAAGTATACTATCATATCATCTGCAAATAGTGACAATTTGGCTTTTTTTTTTTTCCAATTCGTATCCCTTTGATCTCCTTTTGTTGTCTAATTGCTCTGGCTAGGACTTCAAGTACTATATTGAATAGGTAGGGAGAGAGTGGGCAGCCTTGTCTAGTCCATGATTTTAGTGGGACTTCTTCAAGTTTCTCTCCATTTAGCTTGATGTTGGCTACTGGCTTGCTATATATTGCTTTTATTCTCAGAATTAGAAAGAGTAATTTGCAAATTCATCTAGAATAACAAAAAACCTAGGATAGAGAAAACTGTTCTCAACAATAAAAGAACTTCTAGTGGAATCACCATCCCTGACCTCAAGCTGTAATACAGAGCAATTGTGATAAAAACTAGATGATATTGATAAAGGAGTTAAAACCATCCAGTTTAAAAAAGATAACATTTTCAACAAATGATGCTGGCTCAACTGGTGGTTAGCATGTAGAAGAATGCAAATCAATTCATTCTTATCTCCTTGTACAAAGCTCAAGTCCAAGTGGATCAAGGACCTCCACATAAAACCAGATACACTGAAACTAATAGAAAAGAAAGTGGGGAAGAGCCTCAAGCACATGGGCACAAGAGAATATTTCCTGAGCAGAACACCAATAGCTTATGCTCTAAGATCAAGGATTGACAAATGGGACCTCATAAAATTGCAATGCTTCTGTAAGGCAAAGGACACTGTCAATAGGACAAAACAGCAACCAACAGATTGGGAAAAGATCTTTACCAATCCTATATCTGATAGATAATATCCAATATATTTAAAGAACTCAAGAAGTTAGACTCCAGAGAAACAAATAACCCTATTAAAAATGGAGGACAGAGCTAAACAAAGAATTCTCAACTGAGGAATACCAAATGACTGAGGAGCGCCTAAAGAAATGTTCAACATCCTTAGTCATCATGGAAATGCAAATCAAAACAACCCTGAGATTCTACCTCACACCAGTCAGAATGGCTAAGATCAAGAACTCAGGTGACAGCAGATGCTAGTGAGGTTGTGGAGAAAGAGAAACACTCCTTCATTGCTGGTGGGATTGCAAGCTGGTACAACCACTCTTGAAATCAGTTTGGTGGTTCCTCAGAAAATTGGACATAGCACTACCTGAGGACCCAGCTATACCACTCCTAGGCATATACCCAGAAGATGCTCCAACATGTAATAAGGACACATGTTCCACTATTTTCATAGCAACCTTATTTATAATAGCCAGAAACTGGAAACAACTCAGATGTCCCTCAACAGAGAAATGGATACAGAAAATGTGGTACATTTACACAATGGAGTACTACTCAGCTACTAAAAACAATGAATTTATGAAATTCTTAGGCAAATGGGTGGATCTGGAGGATATCATCCTGAGTGAGGTAACCCAGTCACAAAAGAACACACATGGTATGCACTCCCTGATAAGTGGATATTAGCCCAGAAACTTGGAATACCCAAGATACAAACCACAAAACACATAAACCTCAAGAAGAAGGAAGACCAAAGCATGGATACTTCATTCCTTCTTAGAAGGAGGAACAGGGAAGGAGTTACAGAAACAAAGTATAGAGCAGAGACTGTGGAATGACCATCCAGAGACTGCCCCACCTGGGAATCCTTCCCATATACAATCACCAAACTCAGACACTATTGTGGATTCCAACAAATACTTGCTGACAAGAGCCTGACATAGCTGTCTCCTGAGAGGCTTTGCCTGACAAATAGAGAAGTGGATGCTCACAGCCATCCATTGTACTGAGCACAAGGTCCCCAATGAAGCAGCTAGAGAAAGGACCCAAGGCGCTGAAGGGCTTTGCAGCCCTATAGAAGGAACAATAATATGATCTAACCAGTACCTCCAGAGCTCCCAGGGACTAAACCATCAACCAAAGAGTACACATGGGTTGAACTCATGGTTCCAGCTGCATATGTAGCAGAGTCAGTCATCAACGGGAAGAGAGGCCCTTGGTCCTGTGAAGGCTCTATGCCCCAGTGTAGGGGAATGCCAGGGCCAGGAAGGGGAGAGGTTGGGTTGGTGATCGAGGGGATGGAGGATGGAATAGGGGGTATTTTGCAGGGGGAACCAGGTAATGGGAGAACATTTGAAATGTAAATAAAGAAAATATTTAACAACAACAACAACAACAACAAAAAGATGCTCAAGTCAGGCTCAATGGCTTACTCTCTCTTCTTGCTCACTTCAGATCCAGAAGTAGAATTTCAGCCACCTCTCCAGCACCATGCCTGCCATGCCTCTTGCCATGACAATAATGGACTAAACTTCTGAACTGTAGTCCAGCCCCAATTAAATGTTTTTTTTTTTGTTTTTTTTTTTTGTTTGTTTTTTTTTAATATAAGAGTTACCATGGTCATGATGTTTCTTCACAGCAATGAGAACCCTAACCAAGATACTCTATAAAAGGAAAGAGGCTTCCCTTTCTCTTGAGACATTCTTGAGAACAGCTGAAGAAGTGGAATTATTAAACACTCTCTTCCTTTACCTGCCCTCAGAGACTCTATTGCTCTCTGGTTTGGGAAGCTCTCTGGTTATGGGGCTTCTGGTTAGGGAAGACCTCACGTCAGAGAGCACATAGTAGCTCAGTGAATGAAGGAAGCCTCCATCAGGCCTCTCAAGACAAAAGAAAGCAATGGCTTTTCCAGATGTACCACAACCCTGTTATTTAGGACAAGTCTTAATTTTCCCATTTTTGTACCTCCTCCAAGCATTGTGGCCTTGAAAGAGGCCATCTAGAAAGATACTAATCTGAGAGCTCCATGCAGTTCCTCAGCAGCCTGTGGCACTGTTTTGTTCCCAGTCAAAGCTACATCTTTTCAAATGGAAATTCGCATTTCAGAATTAAATGACATCTGTCTTAGTCAGGGTTTCTATTCCTGGATGAAACATCATGACCAAGAAGCAACTTGGGGAGGAAAGGGTTTATTCAGCTTACACTTCCACATTGCTGTTCATCACCAAAGGAGGTCAGGACTGGAAGTCAAGCAGGTCAGGATACAGGAGCTGATGCAGAGGCCATGGAGGGATGTTTCTTACTGGCTTGCTTTCCCTAGCTTGCTCAGTTTGCTTTCTTATAGAACTTAAGACTTCTAGCCCAGGGATAGCCCCACCCACAATGGGCCCTTCCACCCTTGATCACTAATTGAGAAAATGTCATACAGTTGGATCTCATAGGGGCACTTCCTCAACTGAAGCTCCTTTCTCTGTGGTAACTCCAGCCTGTGTCCAGTTGACACACAAAACCAGGCAGTACAACATTTCGGGCCCAACGCATAAGCTTCATGTGACACCAGGGTAAATACTGAATGATTTCAAAGACTTTGTCCAAATTAAACATTGAAAAACCCCAGAGGCTTTAGTTTCCTGAAGTAAAGAAAAATCATACTTCCAGCTTTCATTGGGAAATAGCACACAAAATAAATCCCATGTTTTCATCTTCCCAGATATGTGTATAATCAATACACTCTCAAAGGACCATTTTCATTTGTTTAATGTTGGGGAGCTGGTCACTCAGAAAGTGATGACATCAAGAATCCCAGTATTCACTCCGATCCCACACAGCTATAGATTGGCTTCTCACTTCACTCCCCAGTTCAGGGTAAATTGTCATATTGGTTGCTCACATGGCCAATCAACATGCCAGAAAACAATCATTTGTTTTCATTTTCTGAAACCATTTTCAGGAACACATGGTGATCAGCATATGCTGACTTCTAGAAATATTAGCTGCAAAACTGGCAGGCAGCTTTGGCATCTATACCCATCCATATGCTTATTAGATCACTTGTACAAATGTTTAATTGTTGTTGCTTAAAATGTTTAAATGTTTTCCCATCACAGTGTTTGAAAGCAGTTCCTTTATGTTACCTTCCCAAGGACTATGGGCTTTGGTCAAATTTTAATTGAAACATGATTGCCACTGCTTTGCTAAAATTAATTGAGATTAAGATTTATGAACATTCCTTGAGGTTTGAAAGAACTGTAGTAGTTGCAATTTAAAACATTAGTCAGCATTCAGGAGTGCTTTCCAATTTCTAAAACGCACGGGGATGGAGGTACTTTGCTGCTGTTTGGACGTAAGACCGGTGTGCACATTTGAGCAGATCTGCACAGCGTGATGAAGTCAGAGAACCGGAGGGAACCTGGAAAGATTGCTCCTCTCCCCCATCATGTGTCTTCAGGTCTTTTAGGACCACCCAAGAGAAATGAGACTTATTCTATTGTGAAAGCTCATTCCCCAGAGATGTTTTCCTTCCTTAAAAATAAATCGTTTGTCAACCTTTATTTATAAGAAATATTTGTATAAAAATACAGTGATGAAATCCATTTTTTTAAAACAACAAAAAAAACCTTTCAGAATGAGATAAAAAGATTACATATACATATATATGTCCTCATTGCCTTATTTGTTTTGAAGTACTTTCACACTCATTAGGTAACTTCAAAAATTCCCTGGTAGATCATGTGGTGCTACCATTCCCATTTTATAGATGAAACACTGAGGCACAGGCGTTACACAGTTGCTCTGAAACCTCATTAGAGAGATGAGTCATAGTTGGGAGAGAGAACACACAGCCGAAACCTTCATTCCTGAGTGCTTCGTCAACCCCACATTCTTCCCGAATACATCCAAAATCAAAAACAATCACATGTGAGTGGCCAAACAATGGTAATGAGATAGTCACAAACCACTGGCTACTGCCAAAGGAGCTGGCCACCCTACAGAGCTGTGTCCCTCTGCATTTGGGCTTCCCTTTGTCTCCTTTCTGTAGGATGAAAAATGAAGAGTGATTAATTGTCAACAAAACAAATACACTTCGAATTCTTCTAACCAAAGTCATAAACAAGTGACTCTCAAATATGCCTGGAGAAAAATTCTTTAGATGACATGCAGTAAGCAACACAAATGAATCTGTGCTCCTATCTGACTGGCTACACTGCTATTGTTCTCCTATCAGGTCTCCTTCGAGAGCTTTAACTAATATCAGAAACAGCACAGGAAACATCCTTAATTATTCCTCTTGTGTTCAGAGTAAATGTAGCCCACTAAAGGCAAAGTAAACGGTAAGTCTTTGAACTTGAGCGTTATCTTTGTCCTTTGGCTTACAAGGACTCTGTTATCAGACATGATAATTTGTTCTTTGTGATACCCTCAGTGAAATTAATTTTGTTGTAGTCTGGCATACGTTTCCTCTTGCTGATACTTTCACTCTTGGCAAGGTCTTATCTGGGCAGTTAGAGCAGCCCTCGTCTGGCTCTGTCTGCTGAGGTTCAATAGCTGCAGGGGTAACAACTTTGTTGTTTTAAACAAAGATGTTTACTTTCTTATTAATGTAAAGTTCAATTCACTTCCTCCTTTTAATCTTCTCACAGTGCAGACAGAAACCCCACCCTCCTTTCTTCTTTTTGTCAGAAATGATGGTCTGGGACTTTATTGCTAAGTTTCCTTGGAAACATCCTCTCAGATCCTTCCAAATACACTGTCATCACAAGGGAGGAGCCATTTTCAGACTTGGCTCTCTGCACCCTGGCTTAAACTCTATTGATATCTACCTTCTAGGGCTAAACATGGCCTTTCTTCCTTTTTTTCTTTTTTTATTCATGTGGTGTGTGTGTGTGTGTGTGTGTGTGTGTGTGTGTGTGTGTGTGTGGTGTGTGTATCTGTCTTGTATACCTGTGTTCATGTGTGGGGATTGATATCAGGATGTCGTCCACAGTTGCTTCTCTGCCTTATTTTTAAGACAGGCTTTCTCACTGAACCTAGGGCTGGCCAATAGCCCCCAGAATCTTCCTGGTCTCTGCTCCTTAAGTGCTGAGGTTAGAGATACATAGCCATGCCCGTTTTTGTGGTTGCTGCTGCTGTTTGTTTCTCTTCGCTTTTTAACTCGGATGTTAGGACTCTGGGCTCAGGTCCTCCTGCTTGCCAGCAGGTGCTTTGCCGAGGGAGTCATCTTTCCAGTTCCAGTTTCATCTTTAAATACTAAAGTTGCATAACTTAGTGAAAAAAGTCCTACAGATTAAAGTGATGCACATCCCCACATCACTGTGGCTTAGCACATGCTGTGTATTGCAATGTGATTTTTGTTCCAAGGGAAGATTGGTATATGGACAACAGACTTTATGCAAATGAACTCATAGTGACTATTCTGCAGTTAACTTCCAAATTGTCTGTTTAGCCTTTGAGGAGTTTGTATATGCATATAATGTTTTGATCATATTCACTACCTGTCCCTTCTTCTTGCCAACACTTCTCCTTTCGTATCTTTGTATTTTATTTTTTAATAGCCCACTGAGTGTAAGTGTTGCTTGCATGAGCATGGATGTGGGATTATTTATTAACTCATGGGCAAGAGGTTACACCCCTCAAAAAAAATTACTCTCCCCATTTCCCAGGAGCCACTGGCAGTAGCTTCTCAGCTAGGCCGGAACCTCATGTGCCTCTCCTCTATCAATCCCGGGGTGCTGTAGAGCTGTGGAGGTCGGACAGGGAACTACAGTTTCCCTGAGCTCAAGTAGGCAACAGCAATGCCATGTCCAGAAAACAATATTTCAGTACACTCCGCCCATCATCTGGCTCTTACATACTTTCTCTACCTCATCGCGGACATTAAGAGTGTGTGTGGGGTGTGTGTGTGTGTGTGTGTGTGTGTGTGTGTGTGTGTATGTGTGCTTTTATATGTTCATGTGTATGGAAGCCAGGTGTTGGTGGCCAGGCCCTATGCACTTGAGGAAATCTCACTGGCTTGCAACTGACTAAGTGCCTTAAGCTAGCAGGCCAGTGAACCCTACAGGTCGACATGCCTCCTCTTCCCCAGCACAGGGTTACACAGCTACCACCATAGCCAGCATTTTAATTGTGGGTTCCAGGTATCAAACTTGGATTTTCCTTCTAATATGACAAGAACTTTACCAACTAAGTGATCTCCTTGACTTTTCCTTCAATATGTTAAAAGTTTAATTCATGTTTTTCTACTTGTTCAATGGAAAATTTGGTGTTTTTCCAAATTTCCATGATTCTTTGAAGACAAGAGAGGTGTTCCAGCTTTGGGAGTTTTGTCTAAACAAAAAAATTATGTTTTATATAAACTTAATATGCATAGTCTGAAGGCATTTTATGCTATACTTAAGGCAATTTTGTGCATGAAACACAGGCACAGGAAGGAAGGGCATCACTGGCTGTTCACTGTGAGGACGGTTTGTGACATTACCATTGCTCCTGACACATCCTCCAAAGATCAGCAATGATGTTTTTATGCTTTTGCACACACATACACACATACTAGTACTCCACAGACAAGAAAATTTGGTGTACCTCTGCTTTCCATGCATCATAATGACTTTGTAGCAGTAAAAACCAATGTAGCCTCAGTCTCTGCTTGTGAAGCTGCATTGCACGTTCATTGAAAGGCTGGGTCATTGAGATCATTCAGAAGCTAAAAGATGCTTGCCATGCAACCCTGACACCCTGATTTCAACACCCAGCACTCTCATGGTGTCAGCAAATGAGCGACTCCCGCAAGTTTCCCTATGACCGCAGCATAAAAACTATCACTCACACATGCCCAGCCGCCCACATATATGTACAAACATACATACATGTGTGTCTACATAAATACATATGGGTGTACACGCACAAATGCACACACATACATACATAAACACACACATGAATGCACACACACATTAAAAAGCTCACTGTTGATGGTACCCAGATGAGATTAAGCAATAGAATCAGCTGAGAGAACATGAAGGACTTCCCTAGACCTGAAGAGGCTTCTGACTATGTGACAGTCTTTGTTTTGTTTTTATTTACATTTTTAAAAAAATTGTACATATGTGTATGTGTGTGTGTGTGTGTGTGTGTGTGTGTGTGCGTGCCTGCATGAATGTCGGTGCATCAAGTGTGTGCAGTGCCCATGAAGTTCAGAAAAGGGTATCAGATCCCTTGGAACTGGAGTTACACATAGTTGTAAGCTGCCTGCGTTGTGTTCTAGAACTCAACCTAGATCCTCTGTGAGGGCAGCAGGTGCTCTTACCATTGGAACCATTTCTCCAGCCCTCACCATAAGCCTGTTGGTTTGCTCACAAACAATGTTTTTTTTTTTTTTTTTGTTTTGGTTTGGTTTTGTCTGAGAAATCTATCAGATTTTACAGGCTCACAGGATTGTTATGCAAGCATAGTGCTCTTCTCCTTTGGTAGCCCTATCACACACCTCCCCCATGTAGTTTAGAGGCACTTTCCTCTCATGTTAATAATGTCACCTTCATTGTCATGTGACCACTTTGATTTAGAATCGTGTCAGCTAGTTCAGCACCAGTTCTTGAACAGACAGACATAGCCTCGCTAGGGCGGCGCGGCTTCTTTGCTATTCACTTGTCTACCTACTGGAGACTATTTTGTTTGTATATTTATTTATTTTTGTATATGTAATGACATCAGACATCATTTTTATCCCTCAACTGAGATGACATCTTTAAAATTCACCATCTTGCTCATCATCACTGAACATGGCTTCAGTCAATGTGATCCAAATAAGGACAACAGTATGAGTGGCATCTGAGCTAAACTCTACCTTTCTCCTTCCGTTTCTTCAAGACAGTTATGGTGGCTATTTAAAAACATACCATAAGATCTTTCACACTTACATCACTATCTAGTTTATCCAAAAGCTGGACTTCCCATGCTATCTTCTTCCTTACCTTCTTACCCATTCCTGTCATTGTTACTCCAGACCCTTTAAACATCTTCAACTCTATCATTTTAATGCAGAACAGAGGATAAGTGAGCAAACAACAAAGCAAATTGGACAGCGATGCACTGGGGTCCTGCCCCCATAGGGCGTCATGTGAAAGCCCCTGTTGTCATGTTCTTATATTGCAAAGCAGTCATATCAATTAACACTCCTACAAACAGCAAATGAAGATACTAGTTATTCCATATTTTAGATAAAATTCCTTCCCTGGGGGAGATGTAATTAGGGTCTACCTCAGGTCCTGACAACAGAGGCAAGATTCTGTCTCTGTTTATGTTTGCATATATTTTAGACAGTTTCTATAGTAGAGGATTCAATATGGTGCTTTCAAAAGGCCTTTAGTGTTTGTTTACATTCTAATGCAGTTGAACTTAGTAATATTATTTTCGTGGTAATGTTTTTACTACTTTTAAGATCTTTTCCCAACTTCAAGTGTTCCAGACTGTTTCCTATACAAAGAAGTTTCCTGGCTTTAACTTTTAAATTTGTATTGCTTTATCCTAATTGGAGTTCTTTTGGGGTATGAGTCTTATTTTCTTTTTAAAATATCAGTATAAAATATTTTAGCACCATTTATTAGAAGTCTCTGTTTGAACAGTCTTGCTTTCTACCCAGACCCTCAAGTTGATTGATCCTTTGTTTTTGAATAAGTACATTCCTAGTAGCTCTTTGGCAGATGGTAGTTGTAGGTCTACTGCAAATTGCTTTGTCTGTATCCTTAGAGAACTCTGGAACTATTGAGGAATTTACATTGCTTCAGGGGACCCTTACAAATGATTGAAGGTGCCAATTTGTGAAGTCATACATCCTTGCTTTTCGAGAACAACACTGAAGTATAATTTACCTCTGTTGCACCCACAAGGCCACATACTTTACTTCATACATGAGTTGAGAACTCAAGGTTTATCCATGGGAAACTGAGCTGAAGGCATTGTCCTTTCCCCATTGATCTCATGTCTGACACCAAGGGCCCATGTACACATTACCATATATGGGAGTTTTATTCTCTATATGCATTTGTTAACTTATATACCTAACCCATGGGAAAAAAAATCTCATGTAGTTGTAATCATTCTGTGAGAATGCTTATATCTAGTAGGACATGGCTTTATGCAGATTTTTCTTTTCAAGCCATTAGATGTTTGATAACATGAACTGTCTTTTATCAAAATAATTTATTATGTAGGAGCTGGAGAAATGACTCAGCAGCTAAGAGCACTGGTTGTTTTTCTTGAGAACTTGGATTTGATTCCCAGCATCTGCGTGGTGGCTTGCAACTATCTATAGCTCCAGTTCTAGGGAGTCTAATGCCCTCTTCTGGCCAGTATAAACTATGATTGTCTTGTCAAGGTTTGAAAATGAAACATGACAATTTTGCTTTTCTGTATAAATACAGTTTGGTAGAATTAATGTCTTTGCAATACAAAATAATCTTTTACCTTATATTTCTGAGTATTTCTCCATAGTTCATGTTTTCTTTAATGGATGTGGTTCATATGCTTCCCGTTTCTTTTTTAACATCATTTTTTTGCCCTGTCGCACCCAAAGAAAAGAAATTTGACAAGTTAGACATTATTGCATAATTTCTTCAAGTAGGATATTGTTTCAAACAATGTAGTACTTAGTACAAAATGGGAACATTTTATGCTTCCAGGTAACACTATGAAAAATGCTATAAATTGCTTTCTTTTATCAAAAGAGCAGTTTGGTAATTTAGTCTGGAGTTGGCCAAGAGGCATTTTTTCAATAATAAACTTTCATCTTGTTGCAAGCACATTTCTTGGGATGAACTCAACAATGTGTAACCACCTAGAGAAATGACCAGTGGCAGCATGTTCAGACCACACAGGGACCAAGAGAATTCTGGGGTCTGCCAATTTCACAGAGTGGAGAATTTGTTGTGAAATTTTGGGAGTTGCCATAACTCCAAAGGTCTTCTGAACCAGGCTGGCAGCATCGAGAGTCACAGGCTAAGAGCATATTGCAAGATATTAGTAGCAGCTACAGGACTTGGGAGTGGTGGGAGCACAGAACGGGTTAGTTCACAATTTGAAAGTGGCTCAGAGGACCCAAAACACTTTCTTAAAACTATGCAGACTGATGATTAATGCTCACCACATTTCACTCCGATTTTTACAGAGCTGTCCAAATGTTTCAACACCTGCTTCACATGAGGGGAAGTCCTCTTGTAAACAGGAGTGAGTCACTACGTAAGGCTGGTGAGCAAGGTACTCTTGGGTATATGTACATTTTCTCCAGATCTCCTTTGATGGACACTGACTGAAAATAGGGCATGACCTTTTTTTGCCCTGATAATGTTTGCTGGAAAAGGAGAAACTCTAGAGAGGAAAAAGCCTTGGACACGTTAATACACCTAAGCACATAAATAAAGCCATCCCTTATGTATTTATATAGGTGGAAGACATGATAATTACATTTCCAAATGGTTTTTAAAAACTCCATAAATGTGTACTTAAAAAGTCATAGCAATGAATGGAGACTGGATGGCTCATTAGTCTTGAGGTAAAGAAGCATTCCCTTTGGATCACCTAGTCCAAGAAAGATGAGGCCAGACACAATTTGATTGAACAGCACAAAAAGTATCCTTTGTGGATGGATACATGAGACCAAAAACCAATATTGTAGCTTTCAGAAGAATTATTCATTCACTCATACTTTCAGCCAATGTTTATTGAGTCTCTCTCATGTCCAGGGTACATTAATAGGATAAAAGATTTAAAGAGTATGAGGAACAGTGCGTTGCCAGACCTCAAAGAGCCCATCAGACATAGGAGGGAAGGCAAGTGATCTGGAGTCATAGGGCAATGAATAGCATGAACACCACCATGGAGAATTAATAAATAGCTGTATAGGAAGTACAGAGGACAGACAAAGCATAAACTATACTATTAGAAACGGCCTGTCCACTGTCCTGTGAAAGATAACAAAACTGAGCGCACAGAAATGGAGAGTAAAATGGTAGGTAGGTACTGGAGGCCAGAGAAAGGTGTGTGAATGGGTACTAAGTTACAGATGGATAGGAGCATGAAGCAGTATGGGTATGGTTAATGTACCATCTGTTTCAAAATGCTGATAGGGAGGATTTTGAATGTTTCTCCATAAAGAATGACAGATGTTTGAGGAGATATTTAAGTTAGCTTAAATATAAGTTTTTGGAACATTATATTGGCTCCCTCTAATATACATTTTAAAACATTTTATTTATTTTTAGAGAATTTCATACACATATAAATGTGTTTTTATCATATAAATCCCTCAACTTCCCCTTCCAACTCCTCTAACATATCCCTCTCCCAAGGTCATGTATTTCTCTTCTGTTTTGGTTTTTATAGCCCACTGAGTCCAACCAGTGCTTTTGGTATGTGCATGGAGGTAGGGCAATCTACTGAGGATGAACAATTATGAGTGACTACATCCCAGAGAAAAACAAGTCTCTTTCAGCATGAACTGTTAAAAGCTACCTAGCTAAGTGGGCATGAGGGTAATGTTCTCCCCCAACTTCACCCCTTGACACCTGAGATAGTCGGAAGAGCTGGTACTGAGGTCATAAGAGTGGGAGAACTAGCCATGCCTTTCACTGACTGTAGCACTTGGGAGAGTGGGCCCTGTACCTCACCTGGGCACAAAGGCTTGGGTGAGCTAGGTCCAAGGGTATGAGAACAGGAGAGCTAGCCCAGCCCCTCACTAGCTGCAGCACTTGGGAGAGTGGGCTCTACACCAAGATTGGGCAGTACAGTGGAGCTGCTTTTGAAGATGTGGGAGCAAGTGAGCCAGCCTGAGAGCATGAGAGCAAGATGGCTGACCCTGCCTCCTGATAGCAGCATTGGGTGGCCTAGCTGGAGTAGTGCTGAGGAGCTCATCCTGGTAGTATAAAAACGGTAGAGTTGGAGGGCTGATCAGCTCAGCTACTACCCAAGCCCAATTTAAGACTTTGAGTTGGTCCACCCCAAAATCTATGCCATCTATGAACTGTTGGAAGGGTCAGTTCTGCTGATTCAAAGCTTCAGGATCTCCATGACACAGGGCAACAACAGGATAACCAGAAGGAGTCCCGACAAAGATCCAATATTGATGCTGTCACAGAAGCCAGAAACCTCGAATCAGATGAATGACTCATTGCAATGAACATTTGCAAATGAAGACGTATGGACAGAGGGCAATCTTATGAGACACACTGTAACATAATACACAAGGGAATGGGGAGATGAGTGGGACTGGGGTGGTGCATGATATGAAACCCACAAAGAATCACTAAGAAACAAAACAAGCCCCTCAGCAAGGCATAAGGCCTCAGGAGTCTCGCCCCCATCTATGCTGGACTTTTGGCTGTTTTGATATCAAAAATGTACAATTTGTGTATTTAATGTATCCACTAAAATAAAATTGAAAATGAAAAAATTCCATAGAATTAAATAACTAAATCATTTGGCCACAAAAACCCATTTTGGCTGAAATCATAGGAGATGGCCTGTCTTTTATCAAAATAATTTACTGTGCAGGACTTGGAGCTGAAGTAGGAGCCACTAAGAGTACTGGCTGCTCTTCTAGAGAACCTGGATTTCATTCCTAGCACCTGCATGGTGGCTTGCAACTGTCTATATCTCTCTAGTTCCAGGGATTCTGATGCCCTCTTCTAGCCTTCATGGGCACTGCGTGCATATATTGCACAGATTTACATGTTGGCATGATACCCATACACATAAAATAAATAAATTTTAAAAATGGAAAAACACACACAGTATAGTCAAAAGAATAACGCTTGTCTTTAAATGTTGTCAAGAGTGTGGTTTTCAGGGTTTGGTTTTGGTGTTTGTGTTGATGTTAAATTTACTCTGTACAGAAGCCTTTCTTCCATGTTTTAAATTTCTAACTCATGTTGTCCAACTCAGGTAAAGAAGTACGATTTTTAAGTTTCCTGTTGCACCTTAGTATGTAGTAGCAGGAGTCCATGTCTCCCAGTTCAGCTACCCATTACATTCGTACCTCCACATGCTCTGAGCAATGTAGCACTGGTGGTATCGTCTAGGATTTCCTAGACATCCAGTCCTAAGCTTCATTTTGTTATTTACCTTATTGTGTATGTGTATGTATGTATGATTTTGTGTGTGTGTGTGTGTGTGTGTGTGTGTGACAGAGAGAGACAGAGACAGACAGAGACAGAGAGACTGAGAGAGAATGTCACAGTGTATGTCAGAAGACAACTTGGTAGTAAATGCCTTTACCTGCTGATCCACCTCATTGCCCTCTTTACAATTTTTTTCTGAGATGGAGTTTCTCTGTGTATCCTTGGCTGTCCTAGAACATACTCTGTAGACCAGGCTTCTGCCTCAGAGTGCTGGGATTAAAGGCATGTGCCACCACCGCCTGACTCCATTTTACATTTTAAATACACAATTCCTTAAGAAACACAGGACATCCAATTCACATCTCAGCCCAGTGAGATTCTCTTCTCCCTGCCTCAGAGGTCCCTTCTGCCATCCTAGCCCAACCCCCAACTCTCTCAACTCACGTGTGGAATGTGCTTACTAGGATGGATGTGCCAACTTTAGGAACAATTTTTCTTTGATTGCTGAGCACGATGCTTACTGCCCTCTTTTTATTTAAGGGTAAGTCACATTCAGAATCATCTATTTACTGATAGGTTGAGGCTTTAGCAACAGACAAGCTGCTGTGTCCAATTCTGACTCAAACAACAAAGAGAGAGCAAATGAAAAGTCACCTTACAGTGAGATTCAGACCCAAACTAATAAATAGTGCCATTATCCTCCTTAGAAAGCTGTGTACAAATGTGTTCAAAGTGAACCACCTGGTCTCAGATCTCAAGTATACTTTCCAGTTCTTGTCGGGTGATTGCTAAGCTCTCATCGAATTTATATTTAAAAACCATAGTGTGTGTGTGTGTGTGTGTGTGTGTGTGTGTGTGTGTGTGGTTTATTCCAGTGTATCTTCAAAAAACATCAACAGATTCCATGTCTCACTAATTCCATGGGAAAATGCTCAGGGCAAAACCATTAAGTCTCACAGGACAGCACAGCACATTGAGAATGTGCCCAAGAACCCCATACTGAAGGAGGTGGTATTGAGTTCAGTGTCTCAGGCTTCCACTAAGGAATGTAATGAGACCCTCACACTTACACGGCTTGCTCTGACCTAAGGATGTGGCCTGGACCTGATGCAATAGATAGGTCCAGTTTTATGCATTAGTGATGGCAGTTGTCAGGGTTGGTTTACTACTGAGAGTGTGGACCTAGAAGTGGGGTATGCTTAGAGATTTAGAACAGTAGGCAAGTCCAGGATGAGTGTAGTGTGGGAGGGCCAGTGACATCAAATATGCCTTAGAACTGATATGAAGGTTACGGACCTTATCTAAGGGTCATGAGATCCCAATGTGACAGAGAACTTGGATTGGAGAATCTTTGGGGATTCCACAAGGAGAAACAAAGTACAGTTGTTCAGTAACATCTTCAAGAAGCAGATTGACTTGACGTCACCAGGTCCTCAGCCTATACCACTTGTACATGCTTATCCCCAGAAGGAACCAGTGACTGAATGCATGTGAAGGTAAAGAGCTTTCTTCAGCACCCTTCACAACAAAGAGACCAAGACTGGGTGAGACTCTGTTGATGCTTCCATCTGTCATTATGCCCTGTGACAAACAACAGTACAGGCTAATTCTACAGAGTCTCCATCAAAAAGACTTCTCTGATAGAAGGGGAGGAATTCCACTGTTGACAGACTTGAGTCTTAAGAACCTGCAGTTGTGGAGGATGCACTTTGTAGCAGTCTGTTGCATGTGTAACTTGAGGACATTGGGCATGTTGAAGGGCTTTGAATGTACCAACCCTTTACTGCACAAATGACCTTGAAAAAGAGGTTAGAATAGCTTGAAATCATTCTAAGCAAAGTGCCCAGTTGGATTTACTTGCTGGCTGAAAAACACATCATTGCAAAGAAAGAGAAGTGAGAATGCTAGCCACACAGTATGGGAGATTTCAGTATGACATAGGCTTTTTAGATCTCTTTCATTTGCTTGTAAGAGTTTTGTGTATAAACATTCAGAACAGTTAGTACAAACAAGTATTCATCTTCTTTTCGCCCCTCAAATGCCTTCCTTTCAGCCATTTACAAAAGATACATTACCTTCTGATGAGAAGGATTAGAATCAACAGTAAAGGTGTGAACATGATGGTCTGAATGTACTGGAGAGGCTTCTTTGGACAATGATTTGTAAGAAGCATAACATATTCTCATTGGGCAAATTAGTTGGATTCATTGTGATTTTTCTACACATGCCCAGAGCACACTTAACAGTAAGCATTTACCCTCAGTAGACTCCCATACTCCTGCTCCACTGGCGTTTCTCTGAAAACTTAACAAGTACTGCTGTATTCTTTTTTTTTTTAAAGATTTATTTATTACTATTATTATATATGTAAGTACACTGTAGCTATCTTCAGACACTCCAGAAGAGGGCATCAGAGCTTGTTATGGGTGGTTGTGAGCCACCATGTGGTTGCTGGGATTTGAACTCAGGTCCTTCAGAAGAGCAGTCAGTGCTCTTAACCACTGAGCCATCTCTCCAGCCCCTGCTGTATTCTTGAGTTGATGCATTTTAGCTTCCATGTATGCAAGAAAATGTGATGCTTCCTCCCCCAAGTCTGCCTCATTTTGCTTTACGTGATGGTATATCTAGTTCTGTCCATTTTTGTGCAGATGACTTGATTTACTTACTTATAGCAGAACCACATTTGGTTGTTTATGGCCCACATTCTCTTTACCCACTCATCTATTTATAAGCACCTAGGCCAGTTCCATAGATTTAGCCATTGCATGCAGCATTGCAATAAACACAAGCTTGCACATATCTCTAAATGATGTGAATTCTGAAGACTAATCCCTGGAATCTTGCAGCTATATCACACTGAGCTCTATATTTAGTTTTTGTGTGACATGATATTTTTTCTACAGTTATGATGCTAACATGCTCTCACTGATGGCAGATGAGTTATTTTTTTCTCCACATCCATGCACACATTTATTATTTCTTTTTGTTTTAATAATAACATTTCTCCCTGTGGGCTCTGATGGCATCTCGTTAGAGAGTTCTGACTTTCAGTATATATTTCTGGTGGCTAATTTGATGGGGCATTTCCTTCATACAGCTGTTGACTGCTCATGTTTCTCTTGAGATGTGTCCATCATAGTTGCAAGCCCTTCAACTCTGTTGATCGTTTCTTTTGCTGTGTAGGGAATCTCTCTGTCTGACACAATGCCATTTGTCATTGTTTGCTTCTGTTTCTGTATTTCTGAAGTCCTATTGAGACAATAATGGCCTTTACCAATATGGACCTGTTGCCCCAATAGGACTTTGATCCATTTAGAGTTGATTTTGCATACATGATCAGAGAGAAAGAGAAAGGTCAGCCTTTTAGGTGTGGGCAGACAATATCTAGTTTGCCTATCTATCTCAGTGCTCATATTGAGAGTCACTAGGCTCTAGTCATGTAGCTTACTTCTGGGCTCTTTTTTTCTGCTCTATGGATCTAGGTATGGGTCTATTTTTCCCCATACTATTTTTGTTACTGTGGCTCTCTAGTATGTCTTGAAATATGTTTTAGAAACCTAAACGTTCTATCTCATATGAGGAATGTAGTCAAATATATATGTATATATGTATATATATACATACATATGTATGTATGTATATAGTCTCTCTATAGTCAAATATATAATACATATATAAGTATATACATATACATAGTGTGTTTTATTATGAATAGGACTTCCCTTATAATTTTTTCTCCAAAAGTTTGTTATTAGATACTGACTATTGTACGCTGACTTTATATGCTGCTACTTTTCCATAACCATAACAGTCTTCTGGTGGAGCCATATATATATGATCTTTATTTTTTTAAAGATTTATTTATTATATGTAAGTACACTGTAGCTGTCTTCAGACACACCAGGAGAGGGCATCAGATCTCATTATGGATGGCTGTGAGCCATCATGTGGTTTCAGGGATTTGAACTCAGGTCCTTCAGAAGAGCAGTCAGTGCTCTTAACCGCTGAGCCATCTCTCCAGCCCCCATGATCTCTATTTTTAATTAGATATTTTCTTTATTTACATTTCAAATGATATCTCCTCTCCTGGTTACTCCTCCAAAAAGATATCAAAAACAAAAACAAAAACCAAACCCTGTTTCCTCCCCCTCTCCCTGCTCACCAACCCACCTTCTACCACTTCCTGGCCCTGGCATTCCCCTACACTGGGGCATAAACCTTCACAGGAGGACCAAGGGCCTCTCCTCCCATTGATGACCGACTAGGCCATCCTCTGCTATATATATGCTGCTGGAGCCATTAGTTCTACCATGTGAGCTCTTTGGTTGGTGGTTTAGTCCCTGGGAGCTTGGGGGTACTAGTTAGTTCATATTGTTGTTCTTCCTAAGGGGCTGCAAACCCCTTCAGCTCCTTAGGTCCTTTCTCTAGCTCCTTCATTGGGGACCCTCTACTCAGTTCAATGGATGGCTGTGAGCCTCTTCTTCCGTATTAGTCAGGTATTGTCAGAGCCTCTCAGGAGACAGCTATATCAGGCTTCTGTCAACCAGCACTTGTTGACATCCACAATAGTGTCTGGGAAAGGAGTCATGCAATTTTTATGTATATGGAATCATATTACCTGCAACCAGAGACAAATTGACTTCTCTTACCATTTATATGGGGTTTCCTTCCTTCTCTCTCCTTCCTAATCACTCAGAATAATTTTTCTATTTTTTTCCTGAAGAAAACTGGTGAATATCACCACCCTCGACATGTTCCTGATCACAGAATGCCTTGTTTTACTTTTCAGTGGAATTTAGCCATGGGCCTATCACATTGCCTTTGAGACTCCATCCTGTTGTCCCTAGTCTGTTCAGGGATTTGGAGTGTTTTACTGTATCCAGTGTTGATTCTACACTTACTGAGATGGCCATATAACTTTCATCTTTCCTTCTATTTACAGGAGACTCTCCAGCTCTTGCCTTCTGGAGATCGCACCGTGTTTGCTTGCATTCCCCAGCATGAAACCAAGTAGATCATGGTCATTTTGATGGACATTTTGATGGATTATTGAATTATATTTGCCTGTATTTACTCTTTACTTATGCATCCTTGCATCTGTACTCAGCATGTACTTTGGTCTATAATTTTCATTCTTGCTATGTCTCTGTCACAGGTTGGTAACAGGAGAATGCTGGCCTCAGAAGAAGAGCCTAGAAAGGTTTTCTTCCAACCATTCCCATGAGCCTGAACAGTGTTGTTTTCTTTCAAAAGCTCCGTAAGATGATTGGTCCCAGGCTGGGTTTTGGTTGTTGTTATCGAGAGACATTATTACTGATTCAGTGTTATCATTTGTTAATGATATATTCATGTTTTGAAAGTTTCCTCTTGTTTCAATTTTGTTGGGTCAAGTGTGGCCATAGATGTTTCCATTTCTTTTAGATATCTTAATTTTTCAAATTAGTTTTTCAATTTGACACTTGTAAGGTAATTTCCTGATTGCTCCTAATATATTGATTATATATTACCTCCACCCATTTTCATGAAAGCATTTGGATTTCATTTTTCCTAGCTGAATCAAATTCCACAGTTGTGTGTACAGTCTTCTCTTTATCACTCCATCCATTGGTCGACACCTAGGCTGGTTGCATTTCCTAGTACTGTGAGTAGTGTAGCAATGATCATCGATTGACAAGCATCTCTGTAGTGTGTTGAATTAGAATTTACAGGTTTTTGGAGAACGCCAATACTGATTTCCATGATAACTGCATCCATTTACATTCCCATCAGCTGTGTGTCTTTTACTGCATCCTCACCATTGAGACTAGACTGAGATAAAAATCTCAAAGGAATCTTAATTTTTACTTTTTCTAATATGTATTGGTCATCTCTTTTGAGAAGTGTCTAGCCAGTTCATTAGTCTGTGAGATGTTTTTTTTTTCTTTTTTATGGTTAAGTTTCAAGTACTTTATATATTTTCCCTACGCTACCTTTTATTTGGGTGATTGTTTTCATTAAATGAAACATTAAAGTGCAAAAGCTTTTAAGTTCATATGATCCTATTTTTCAACTCCTAGGACCACTTCTGGGATCCTTTTCAGAAGGTCCTGGCTTATACTTATAACTAGCCTTTTGCCTCTTTGCCTCTTGCAGTTTCAAAATTTCATATCTTCCGCACAGGTTTTTGATCCATTGTGAGTTGTTTTTTTGTTTTTTTGTTTTGTTTTTTGTTTTTTGTTTTTTGTTTTTTGCAGGAGTTAGACATACAGATCTAGTTTCCGTCTTTGTATATGGCTATCCAGTTTCCCCAGCACTGCTCATTAAATAAGTTGTCTGCTTCCTAATGTGCGCTTTTGATACCCTCATAGACAGTGAAAAGCTTGGGATCCCGGTGGGCCTAGCACAGTCATGAGTCACCATGCTGGCTCTGTGTGTGATAGTTTTAAAACTCTGTCTTCAAGTTCTGAATTTTTTCCACTTGATCTAGTCTAGTTTTGAGACTTTCAATTGAAATTTTTTATTTGACATATTGAGATTTTTGTCACTTCTAAGATTATTTTGGTTCATTTTCAAGTTCCTTTTCTTTGCAGTTTTTATTTATTTCTTTATTCCACTTAACATTCATTGCTATTCTCTTGAACCTCAATAACTTTTAAAAAACATCTTTGAGTTCCTTATTAGACATCTCACCTCTTCAATATGCTTAAAATCTGAGAGATGATGTTAAGATGTATCATATTACTTTGTTTTTAAATGCTCCTGGTGTTCACATATTTGGTGGTTTGGTGGAGTGGATGTCTACTACTTTTATAAAATAGCCCTTTTACATTTTTTTAATCTTTAAAAGTTTTATATAGGGATACAATGTTCCTTGATCATATTCTTCCCCACTTTCTCTTTCAACATTCTGTAGTGCCTGCAGCACATTTTCTTTCCAACTCCATTTCTCCCCTTAAATGCACACACATACATACATACATACATACATACACACATACACACACACACAGACACACCATTCCTACTGAAATCATATGTGTAGGGAGATGGGGTTAAAGCCATCTACATGGACCTGACAAGCCTACTAGTGGCCACAGCCCCATAGAGGAGTGACTCTCCCTCCCCCAAGTAGCTATCAACTCGCAGTGGCTCCTCAGTGAGGAGTAAGACCCCAAGAGCCCTTCTCTCATTCATGATGGAGTTTTAACAGCCTTGATCTTGTTCAGGGAATCACCACTGACCTGAGCTCATGTGTGCTATAGTTATGTCATAATCCAACACTGATATGAGCTCATGTGGGCTATAGTAAGGTCATGTCCACAGACAGCATTTCCCAACACTATTCCTCATCCTCCTGGACTTACACTCTTTCCACTTCCTCTTCTATGATGTATTCTGAGTTAAGTGGGGCTAGAAAGGGTAGTTGATAAAGATATCCCATCTCCGGTTGTTTGAATGTTGTCCCTTCCATAGCCTTAGGAATTTGAATACTTGGTCTTCAATTGATGGCACTCTTCGGGAAGTTTAGGGGTGTGACCTTGTTGGAGAAAGTATGTCACTAAGGAGGGCTTTGGGTGTTTTTTTTTTTTTTTTTTTTTTTTTTTAAAAACTCACACTATTTCTAGTTCTTCAATTGGTTCATGCTTGTTGTTCAAGGTGTGAGCATCTAGCATTCTGATTCTGCCACTCTACTGTTATACCTCCATCATGAGCCATAACCCTCTGGAACCAGAATCCCCACTAAACTCTTTCTTCTATAGGTTGCCTTGATTCTGGCATTTATCTCAGCAACAGAAAAATGGCTATTCTATTGTGACCAGCTCCACATCTTGGCATTAACTGCTGCCCACTGTAAAAGGAAGTTTCTCTGACTGAGGCTAAAAGCAACACATATCTATTGGTATAAATGTAATTACAAGGGAGTTTCACAACATTGGCCATTTAATAAAACACCAGTTACCTTTCCCCCAACTCCTCAAACTGGGAGCAGTGAGACCTCCCACCTGCGAGTTTTTGGCAAGAATTACACTATCAGGTATGAATTCCGACCTGTGACTCAAACCTAATCAGAAAACAGTTCCCACATAAC
>JADRCD010207077.1:2951-43632 GCA_019843815.1 Montemys delectorum
CATCACAGTACCCACTCCATCACAGTACTCACACCATCACAGTACTCTGCACATCACAGTACTCACACCATCACAGTACTCTGCACATCACAGTACTCACATCATCACAGTACTCATTCCATCACAGTACTCTGCATATCACAGTACTCACACCATCACAGTACTCATTCCATCACAGTACTCTGCACATCACAGTACTCACACCATCATAGTACTCTGCACATCACAGTACTCTGCACCATCACAGTACTCTATACCATCACAGTACTCACATCATCACAGTACTCACACCATCACAGTACTCTGAACATCACAGTACTCACACCATCACAGTACTCACACCATCACAGTACTCATTCCATCACAGTACTCTATACCATCACAGTACTCTGCACATCACAGTACTCACTCCATCACAGTACTCTGCACCATCATAGTACTCACACCATCACAGTACTCTGCACCACCACAGTACACCATCCGTCTGCATTTTTCATAGTCTTAAACTAAAGCCTCACATTCAGCAATCATTATTTTCACCTTTTCCTTTTTGCCCCTGGAAACCATTTTTCTATTTTCCCTCTATGATCTTGAACACACTGTGTTCCATTTAAACTGTAGGGAAATGGGACCGAGTCAGTAGCACCGTGGCTCGGAGCACTTACTGTTCTTCTAGAGTGCCCAGAGTTCCACTTCCAGCACCCAATCCTGTATCTCACGACTGCCTGTAACTTCTGTCCTAGGTCTACCCAACCAACACCTCTGGCCTCCAAGGGCACACACACTCATGAGCATATAGCCCCCCACCCCCCAACTAAAAACAGTAAACTTTTAAACTATGAATGAATGATAACATCATACAGAATAGGTTTTTAAATAAAACCCCTTTGAATTTTTCACCCTTATTTTTAAAGTTGATAGCAAAGAACGATGTCTGTTAACTGACAATTTCACCTTGAGGTTCTCATAGAACTGCAGCCAAGCTAATCCTGCCTTGATAGCCTCCTCTGAAACCTGATGGGCTTGGTCCTTTGGTCTGGTCCCATGACAGTTCAGAATACCCCTGAGAAGCTCTGCAGTTAGGGCTGATCTGGTCCTGCTCTTGCCATAAAAGTACTGATGACTGTGTGATTCACTTTTCTTTCTGGGTCATGTCTGTTAAACACATGTGAGATCAAGCATGATCCCCAAGAACCATCAACTTTATATTCACATTTTGAGGATATTTCTACCTTCCACAAAAAAAAAAAATTATCATTCCCTCCCCAAATCATTCTTAGAAACAGTATATGTTGCATAATAAAAATATAAGAGAAGGTGAATGTCTGTTTTTCTTGAGGAAAGAAGCCAGGAGGAAAAAGGAAAGGAAAAAGGACTCCTTTTGAATGTTCCTGACAGTCGATTCTCTATTGTCACCTCTCATCTAACAAGGGGAGGGGACCAAGAGTAGAGAAGAATTGGATCGCACAGACCTGAACACTACCCATATGGCCAGCACCACATACATTTGCTTGTGCACAAATTCAAGGCTTCTCAATGGATGATGGGAAAGCTGAGCTAAACCATCTGGATTGTGAGACAGAGATTCATGGCCATTCTAAATTTATCCGTGAAGTAATAGCGGAACGCACATCAGCTCACATGTAAGACCCGGTTCTCTTAAGCACTAAAACTAATGTAGCCAAATATGAGATACTGCAGACCCAAAGGGTTATGTATTCGGATGGGACAACCATCCTTCACATCCTTAGACTTCCCAACGGGGATGCATTTACATGAACAAACACTTCTGGGATGATAGGAGCTGCACTCTGGGAAGATTGTGATGGCCCACATTCTTCTGGGGGAGACACTTTCACACATGAATCACCCCAGGAAAATGGCAGTTGCTTCAGGATGTTGGCTGCCTGCCCCAGGAGCTGACGCTGAGGGAGCAGTCTATAGGGACCCTCCTTCAGCATGGAATGTCGTCAGGATAGTGAAGCTAAGTACCCCATCCCTCTGACTTCCAGAGTCCAGTGACAATTCTGGCATATTTCCTTTCTCTCCCAAGACAGCTCAGACTTTGGTTGAAAAACACTGCTCCCATTGTCCAGAACCAAGTCAACGTTTATTAGAAGAGACATTCCCAAAGCAGTGCCCTCTGGACTTTTATAAATACGACAGGAGAACAATGCACGAAATGATTTAATGACAATTTGTAATAATCTCAGTAAGAGTTTTATAATAAATCTCCTTTCATAAGATGATGGAAAAGAGAGGATTTGTGAGTCTGTTTCCATTAAACTCATGTCAAGGACATGCCAAGAATTCCCAAGGTATACAATTTTAAAAGTGGAAGAAAACTGCAAAATTAGCCAAAGAATGTTCGCAGCTCTGGTCTAGATTTTAAATGTTCTGCAAAGGTCGTGTGTTAAAGACTTTGTCCCAGCCTGTGGTATTACTCAGAGATAGTGAAAATTCTAAGAAGTATGGTCTAGTGGGTTGACTTTTGGCCACTGAGGCATGTCCTTGAGTGGATATTAGGACCCAAGGCCTTTCCCCTCTGTTAGCTTCCTGGCCAACATGGTACTTGGTTCCACAGTGCTCTCCTTAATCTATGCTCTGCCTCAAAATGGACCCAAAAGCAGTGGAACTAAACATACTGTTCCTATTTGCAGTCAACTTGACACAACCTATCACCTGGGAACAAAAGTCCCAGTGATTATTTGCATTGGCTTGGTCTCTGAACAGGCCTGTGCAGTGTCTTAACTAAGTTCACTGGGGTGAAAAGACCCAGTCCACTTGTGGGAAGCACCATTCCCTAGGCAGAGGATCCTGAACGATACGAGTGGAGAAATAAAGCTGAGCACAAGCACACAACTGAGCATGTGCATTTTGTTACTCTCTTTTCCTGACTGTGAGTCTGATGTTGTGCTGTCCCCCTAGTAATGGACTGTAACCTGGAATTGTGAGCTAAAATCAAATCCTCCTCCTCTAGGTTGCTTTTGGTCAGAGTATTTTATCACAGCAGCAGAAGTGAACAGAGATGCTCAGTGTCTCTAAGTCCCAGCTTCCTGGAAACCAGTAGGAATATATCATTTGTATAAGGTACTATTTATGTTGTCTGGTATGTGGAAGCTACTCTATAATCATTGGGAATTATTGCTACATTTTATTATTATATCGATATGATTAATGTTGACAACAAAGTTTATTCTGTGGTAAACCATGAGAGCAATACATGCCATTTGGTGTCAATGCATCTTACAAGCCTTATCTTACTAAAGCATTGTGCACATTCTTCTCACATCCTGGGCTGGCAATTACATCTCCTACCTAGAATGCCAAGAGTAGAAATCTAATGCTGAAGAAGGAAACACTGTTTGAAAAATATTTCAGAAAGAATTGTGTGAGAAAGTGGATATATCATACTGACATTCACTTGTGCAGGGAAGAGATGCAGGGCATGACCAGATGGGTTCCTTTGTTTGCTATTTCTCCTCCATCCTATAATACTCAGAGTTGCCATGCCCACTGAGCTGTGAGGAGTACATTGCCCATTTACTTATCATGTGCCCAGTTCATTCGGGTTCTTTCTCTCACTAGACTATTAGTATCTAAGGAAGATATGCATATTATTAATGGTCTTATCCAGTGCCACAGAGTCAGAGAGGGTAATGGGTTGAGCCTATCTCTGGGGCTATTAGTTGGGGAAAGCAAGGCACACTCAAGAAAACAGCATAAGCATGTGAGATGACATAATGAGAAAAATAGGAATGCTGACTTCTAAGAAGCTCTGAGAAACGAGGAGATGCAAATTTTGTCCATATATTTCTTTAAAACAAGATCTGAACTGTTTAAACTTGTAAAAGAAGTAGCTTACTATAGTTGCAAAAACAATAAGCTATTGCCTTGTTTTTCCAGGGCTCTGTATAACATCCTTTTCCGGATTGAAAATAAATACAAGTTTCTTAGGACCAAACTAATGTAAGATACAAAGTTCTAAATATGCTAAATCACAGAATCATTTACTGCTGTAAATCTAACGAATCAGAACATAAGAGAACTGGCTTACAGTGGGTACTGAAGCACAGAATTCTGGCTCTGCACTTTCCTAGCTGAGTTACTTCACTCTGACTAGTTTTCCTGTCTACCAAATGGACAACAGTGCCTACCTGGGGTTTTGACGGTAATCAGTAGTGCCTGTTCAGAAAGTGATAGCTATGGCACCTCGGATTTGCTAACTACCCCCGGAGAGCGGGTACTCTCGTTTTCACTGACTGTTTCACCTTAGTGTGGTCCTGGCACAGACTCAGTGCATGTAGCTATGGAGCGAGTGAGTAGATACAAGTTTCAGGCACAATGTTGAGGTTAACATTCTTGGAAAAGACTCTTAACAAGAACCCTTCCCTCTGAGTCCAGAAGATAAGAGAAGGTCACAGACCAGACGTCTTTATGAGTCAGTGTGTCTATACTCGCATATTCCAGAGTCCTGAGATGGTCATGTGTAACTTAGGACCCATAAATGGACTCCTTTGCAGGAAATGATGAGGAGTAGTTGTGTCGCAGCCTTCCTTGTGGCAACAGGAAGCAGAGCCAAGAGCCTCTGAGACATGTCGGGGCAGCAACTGTCTACTATGCTCAGGCAGCAAAGGCTCTGGGTAGTTTCTCCAAGCACAAGCACACGAGCATCGTATGCAATACAACCAGGCAAAGTGAGACTTAAGCACAAGGTCTTGGCAAGAGCTGTTCTGAAACAACACTACTCAGAACTAAGGGTAATTAGGGAGTTTCTCACAGCCCTCCAGGAAATCTGGCCTGGCGCAGGAATGCCAGATTTTTCAACCTTGTCTGAAGAAATCCTCCCACCAAGCACTGCCTGTTGATGATGTCTGTAATGGGTTGCAGAACTCACAGCTGGGGAAGCAGAGCTGCCTTCTTATTCCGCGTGTGTCTCTATCCTCAGATATTTGCTTCATGGTGGACCAACTTCCACAAGCTCCTGAGGGTTGACGTACAGTTTTAAGCATTCAGACTCCCAAGAATAGGGCAGAGAGAATACACAGCTGGCCCTACCTCTGGTGGCTTTTTCTTGAGCCTAGCAAGAATCGTATGTTTTCCAGGAAAGAAAAATCTTGTGATTGGATACTACTCCTTTGTAACGCACATCTCTGTTAGACTGGGATATTTTTGAGTAAATCTACGAAGGTGAAAGTGATTGTTTAAAGCCTCTCCCGATTCACAGAAGAGCGCCTGTATTAGTGGCTTCCCTCATCTCTACCACATCAGAGTGAAGCAGCTTAGGAGAGGAAGGCTCATGGGAGGAGAAGGCACAGCAGGAGGCAGGACTATGTGGCAGGTGCTTTTTATACCACATCAATCAGGAAACAAAGAGCCTGCCCATGATCCACTTCCTCCAATCCGGCCCCGCCTTTCAAGGTTCCACAGTCTCCACAATTGTGCTCTCAGCTGGGAACACAGGAGCTTATGGGATATTTCACGCTTTAAACATTACCGCTATCCAAAGGTAAAGCTGGTTTTTTCTTCTTCATCATGGCCTCTTCCTTCTATAGCACAGATCTACCTGTAGTATTCACTCAGTCGACCCTTGCTCATTAAACAAATCTAAGGAAATCTTATTACAAGACCATAGCGGTCTACAATCCCTGCAAAGCACAATGCTGGCCAATAGCTTTCCAGATGCTGCCAAAGTGGATTGACCAGGAGATTCCTCACAACTTCAGAAAGAAGTGGACTTAGAATCCACCCATGAAACCTGTGGGCAGTGAGAAAGCCTGAGAAATCCAAGAAGCACAGACTATGCTTTGTGATCTTTTTTACTCATCAAATCTCTTGTCTGGGCATACTGAAAATAGGACCAAAGGCACAGGGAGCAGGAGACTCATGGCAGGAGCAAGGTGAATAATGGCATATACACCAGCAAGCTATTGAACTGCTCTCTGTTTGGGGCCGTGCTTCTTTTAGGAAGTTGGCCACCTCCTGAGCACACTACTGGCTTCCTTCCTCTCAGCTGAATGTCCTCTAACAACTGCAGGGAGGGAGCCATGGTGTCAGAGACTACAGCTTCAGTGAGGGGTAAGGGTGCCTGATGGTGACCCTTTCCCATGAGCAGCTTTAAAGAAGCGAGATGGACCATGAGGGTCATTTATTCCTCTCCTTTTAGACAGAATTCCATAGGCCTCATTATAGATTCTGTTGGCAAAACTAAATGGATTTGTTGAGTAGAAAGGACAAAAAAAAAAAAAAAAAAAAGTCCCAGAGAGAGCTACTGTTGGAGGGTAGCTGCTCCCAGGCCAGTGGCATGTATCTTTAAAAACGGTACCACAAAGGAGAAGGAAAGCAACAGTGGAGCAGAAATTCAGATGGTCAGAAAAAAAGCAAGTACAAGCAGACCCTGGAATGAGAAAAGAGCAGCACAAGCTGCCTTCTGCCAGCAAAGAGCTTGGCTTTTTGGAGGAGCTGGAGGAAGCCTGTGCTGTCAGTGCAGAGCTAGCACAGGGCACAGGGCACAGGGCAAGGTGCAGCTCGAGGTGGAAAGGCAGTGGCTGGATCACTAAGCCCTCAGGACATGCACCAACCCTTAAGGTCTCTGATTTGTTCTAGAATTCCATTGGTGGCTTCTGTGCGTAAATATTAGTAGATATTGCTGAAGACTGAAAGGGCTCAACTTGGGCATCTTAAATACCAGGCTGCAATACCAGGGATTTGGTGAGAAAGTCCTCCAGCTAGACGCCAGTTGAAGATGGAACACAAGGCCGAGTAAGCTCTTTAAAGACACAAATTCCAGGAAGACTGTCAGCATGATGTGTCGAAGTACCTTGTAACCTGTAACCCCTGACATTATTCTAAATTTATATAATTAGGAACATAATACAATGACTCTGTTATCTCATTTTTAATCAGGCTGAGAATAGACCCCTAGGCTATAGGTCACTCAATACCATTGACAGGAACTACTTGCGCACCAAGGATGAATCAGACCCCAAGAAGAGGCAACTGCCCCTAAACTAGGAACTTGACCATGGCTCTCAGTGGTGAAGCTCTGGATTAAGGTGCCAAGTTCAAGTCTGTATATTGTGCTGTATAATCAGCCATCCTAGATCCACACAGACAGAGAATCTACAGGTATTCTTCTTGGCCAAGAAAACAATCTTAGGCAATAGACATAATTGCAAAAGGAAGCTGGAACTTCTGGTAAGTTATGGGAGCCCGTGCTAGTCAGAGTCAATGGCCCAGTTGGGAAAAAAAGCTAGATCTCTATTCAATAATACTCTCAAAATCATTTGTCACCACAGAGAACAATTTGTAGTTGGAAGCAGGCTTCAGTTTTTTGGTTTTTGTTTGTTTGTTTGTTTGTTTTTTGTAACCATGGGTGCAATTTCTAGTCATTTTCTCCCAAGGAAACATTTGGCTTCTTTAAAAAGTTCCTGAGATCTCCATGATTGAGCCTGTGAAGGGAATGGGGCTCTCAACACCTCCACTTCAACATCCTATGTTGATCCTGAAGGTGAGCACTTTAGGTGGTACTTCCTTCTGAAGCGTTCACTTCAGAAATCACCCCTATGGCCCATTTGTAGTAGTTTTTAAGGTGAGACTGTGGAGGCTGGGTGTGATGGATGGAGGGGTGAGAAGGAAGGTACTGTAGGATGCCTAGCAGGGGCCTTTTTTTCATTGCTTCTTCATGCGGATACAGGGAAACAGTGTACTCAGCTGTCATGCTGGGCAGAAAGGTCTGGAGACCAGGGCTGGGATCCTGGCACTACCCTAAGAAGCAAACATACTTCCCATAATTCCATGAGACTTTCAGCTTATCTTCCCGTCACTGAGCATCATCGAACCATTGAGTGCAGTCCTCATTTCTAAAACCGAGCCCTCTTTTTCTTTTCATTTCTTTCTTTTGTCTCTCATGCTAGCCTGACAATGGACTTTATTTTTATTTCCACCAGCTGGCCTGTATGGTTAGGGAATATGCTACACCCACCATAGCTCCATCTCCCAAAGACTTTGATTATATATTTGGGTACCATGAAGCCCTAAGTACATAGAACAGGAACCCTTTAATGACTTGGCTATGGATTCTAATTTTTCAAATACTACCCAGAAAAGAAACCAATAAAGATTTAAGCAATTAATAAATAAATGGATTGCTTAAGCAGCTTTCTTTCTTATTCTAAATGGGAATTAAAGACTCCACTAAGCATATAGCAAAACATGACATTAAAAATTACTAAAAAGCTTCCATATTTTCTGGAAGATTTTCCTGAACAAATTAAAAATCTTGGGTGGTTTGACTCCTGCACATTACCAGAGTCTCATCACTATACCATGCACTTCTCAAGAGGCAACTACCATGACAAATCGTGCTGGTGAGGAAATTGTAAGCCAGGTAGCCTGAGTTCTCAGCCAGCAGCCTTGTGGTCTTTCTTGCCCATGTGGGCTTCTTGGTATAGAGAATGAGAAGGGATCACTTCCATGCAGTAGGTAGCTATGGGACAACTCCATTGGTGCTCAATAAGTTCACGTATTGAAAGCATTTACCACAGCAGTTGCCACAGAACAGGCACTAAGCAAATGTCTGAGGTTCTTTATCTTATCTCCCCTATTAAAAACATCCCAAAAACATGCATTAGAAATCTACTGCCTCCTGGGTCTTGTGTTGGTACCTGATATAGAGAAGAATAACAGATAATCTCATTTTAAAAATCCAGATTCACTTTGATGCTAGAAAAAGTATGAGAACTCTCTCTCTCTCTCTCTCTCTCTCTCTCTCTCTCTCTCTCTCTCTCTCTCTCTCTCTCTCTCTCTCCTCTAGTATTCTGAAATGGCTAACCAAGTGCCCATTAAAATCATGAACATCTACCGTGTTCTTCTATGAAGCAATCCGTCCTAGACAGAGAGGACTGTAGCAGTAGAAAGAGAGCTGATCACAAAAGAAAACGTGGGTGGTGACTTTGAGCTGTTAATGGTTGAAACAGGCTCACGGGTTTGAATTCTTGCTTCCTAGCACATAGCATTGGTTGGGAAGGTTGTGAAACCTTCGGGAGGCAAGATGTCGTTAAACATCACGGATCTCCGAGGAGTGGCCTTGTGGGTTATGGCTAGGTCCTAGTTCCAACCTGATTTCTCTGTCCTCAGGTCTGCCAAAGCAGCTTACCATCCAACTGCCACAGCCGTGAGCCACCATGAACTCTGCCCTGCTCTCTGCATCATGACGGACTGTACTCATACACACTGTGAGCTCCCAGATAAAGCCCTCACTACCCTGCTTTCCGGTGTTTCTCATCATAGTGATAAGAAAGGGCAAAAATGCAAATTCCTTTTACAATTGTAGTTCCGGGACTCGGGACTACATCTGAGCTAAAGGATAAACTCAGTAAGTTGTAGGACACGAGTATTTGAAGTATCAAAATAGCCTCTTGCATAGCATGGTGGGATTCATCAGTTTACTTACATTTATTGGGGATTTATCATGAATAGAAGTCTGTGTTGTCACCCCCACTAGTCCCACCACTAAAGAACAAGGTAGATTTGTAGACATCTATTAATAAATCTCTCCCAACCTTATGGGAAGATGGGTATTCAAAGTAGCATGTTAGCTAAGAGAAGAACAGATACAAAGCAACCCATTTCTGATTCACCTGTGGATCCTAATTCTACAAATAGTAGTCAAAGAAGGAACTGATAAGAAATTTAAAATTTAAGCAGGATTGTTTTAGCTGTCCTAGATTTTTTGGTTCTTCCATATAAAGTTGAGTGTTGTTTTTTCAAGGTCTGTAAAGAATTGAGTTGGAATTTTGATGGAGATTGCATTGAATCAGTAGATTGCTTTTGGAAGATGGCCACTTTTCCTATGTTAATTCTAACAGTCCATGAGATCTTTTCATCTTCAATTTCTTTTTTCAAAGACTTATCATACAAGTCATTTACTTGCTTGGTTAGTCTTACCCCAAGATATTTGGTATGATTTGTGGCTGTTGTGAGGGTGTTGTTTTCCTGATTTCTTTCTCTGCTTGTTTGTCATATATATATATATATATATATATATATATATATATATATATATGTGTGTGTGTGTGTGTGTGTGTGTGTGTGTGTGTGTGTGTCCAGCCACTTTGCTGAAGGTGTTTATCAGCTGTAGGAATTCACTGGTATAATTCTGGGGGTGGCTTATATATACTATCATATCACCTGCAAATAGTGTCACTTTGATATCTTCCATAAGAAAACTCACAGAACAAACTAACCTGGATGCACAGGAACTCGCTGAGACTCAACAGACAATCAGGAAGCCTGCATGGGTCCAACCATCAGTATGAATGTTATAATTGTGTAGTTCGGTGATTTTTGTGGCACTCCTATCGGAGAGCGGGAGATGTTTCTAACACTTTTGCTTGCTTTGGGGACCCCTTTCCTCCCACTGGACTTCGTCATCCAGCCTTAATATGAGGGGAGGGCCTAGTCTTACTACAACTTGATATGCCATGTTTGGTTGATAGGCCTGGGAGGCCTGTTCTTTTCTAAAGGGAAGTAGAGGAGGAGTGAATGGGGAGTAAGCAGGTTGGGGAGAGGAACTGGGAGGCAAGCCAGATAGAAGAATAGAAAACCCTAGTAGTTACAGAAATCCAGTCAGAGATACAGAAGCAAGACAAAGGAGACTAAAAGAAGTAAGGCTGGAGAGGCAGGCGGAGACAGAGCGCCTGGGCCATAGGATCTTAGATTAGCCAATGCTTAGTATATGGCAAGCCTTAATTAATGCAGCAACTCCATGGTGGGAATCCATTCTCCACAAGTACATAGGAAGCTGCTGTCTGCACGCACAGGCAATTACAAGTATGCTGAGCGCTGGGTCCTGAACCCCACAAGCACATCAAATGCTTGTCCCAAAAGGTCATCCAAGCAATGGTTCTGATCAGTCCTGGATTAGGCTGAATCAGATCCCCCAAATAAGACCGACTAGGATGTAGAGGCAGGGAGGTCAGAAATGGCCCAGCTTCACATCTTGAAGCATTTTAACCATGTGGAACATTTTAAATGAGGAAGGGAAAAAGAAAAGAAAAAAAAAATCTTCTTCAGAAATTATTCCAAATAATTAAATGTTAAATCATCACAAAGCAAGCTGGGGGATTATTTCAGCCCGTGCCTCATCCTAATGATCTGGACATCAGTTTGTCTCAAGGAAGAACAGGCCAGGCTACGAATGAGCTTCTCTTTCTTCCTCCCTCCCTCTCCTAGCTCATGTTTTCAGCCTGGCATACCTTTGTCGATTTCACTTGACGTATTCCAGGACGAGGTAGGCACCAGTTCAGCACTGACTGACAACTCTGTTTCTGGAACGAGAAAGATGGGGAAGGAGACAGAAACAGGGCATTATTTAATAAGGTCACTTCCAGGTGGGCAGAAGTACTATATTCTAAGGGTTTCCCTTCAGAGAGAGACTGTCCCAGGATACTGCTTTGTATAAGGGAGGCAGCTCCAGTGGCCAGCAGAAGCCCACATCTCAGAAGCTCTCCAAGTTAGCCAAGCTGTAGGCCAGACTTATACTTTAAAATTCCACCCTGAGGGTTAAAATGGAAAGAGCTATGTTTACAGAAAACTCTACCAACAGAGACGGCCACATTTTTACAAATCGTCTTGCCAAGAAGGCCAGCCTTGGACTAATTCATTCAAAAGTCTTATCAAAGGGAAAGCATGGACAACGTTGCCCTGATTGGTGCTTTCCTTCATTGAGTTTATGATTCTGTGAACAGAGAAATTCAGTTCTCAACACTGGCTCTGGAGTCAAAGTAAATAAAAGCAGAGTCGTTTGTGGTGACTACAGTTAAACAGTAATTTTCAAATGCACTGTAATTTAAAGCAAATATGCAAATCGACTGTCTGTAGGACATAATGTACTACGAAGATTTAAAAACTTTTCAGTAATAGACAATGCCACCCATAGGATGATGTTGTTGTTTCTGAAAAGTTCAAGCCATGGCAACATTTTACTAACATATTTTAAATAAGGTTGTTGCAACATCTCCTTGGGCTATATACATACGACACATAGACAATATCACAGAACGAACATTGGTGCATCTGAGGAGGCCAGGGTCATCCGATAAAGCACATATGATGTCACCCCACCTTCAATCCTTTGCAAACATCACGAATCTATTATGATTCCTTTTGCCTATTAAGCTTGGCATCTGTACTGCACCTTAAGTAGCCACTAAAAACAGGTCTTAATTGGAAGGCAAGCTGAACTTTAATAAGTAGAAGATCAGACATTGGAGCATAGTGCCTGGCTCTACCCACAAACATCCCACTAGCCTGGGCTACCTTGTATTAAACGATATGAGATCCACCTTATCTCTGGCTTCACCTTTCCAGAAACAAACACTTTCTTTATTTCCTTATTTACTGTTGAGCATCCACCCAGTGACTAGTGGTCTATGTCCTTGTCATTTTACCAGGGACTAATGTCTGCCCACAGAAACCTTGCAAAGGTCACTTGCAGCCTGTCCATTCATCAAACACTGCAGAAACACGTGGGCTATTTGGCAGACTTGCTTCCCTGTCTTAGAACATGTGGAAAGGAAAGCAGACATACACCACACACTCTGCCCATGTCCCTGGTCTGCTTCTTCACACTGAGATAAAACCAGCATAGATTCTTTAAGGTAGTAGTTTTCAACCTGTGGGTCACAACCCCTGGGGGGGGGGGTCAAATGACCCTTTCACAGGGGTCACATATCAGATATCCTGCATATCAGATATTTGCATTATGTTTCATAACAGTAGCAAAATTATAGTTAGGAAGTAGCAATTAAGTAATGTTATGGTTAGGAGCCACTATAACACGAGAAACTGTATTAAAAGGTCACAGCATTAAAAAGGCTGAGAGCCACTGCTTTAAGGGGAACTTAAGTCAAATAGGCATTATAGCGAAGAGTATGTTGCACACTGATTAGCTTTTGTCCGGACTTCATGGCGAGCTGACAAAGACAGAATGAAAGAAGAAAAGCATGCTGGGAAATGCTTGCTTGGAAACAGGTCCTATCTCTCTCCGCAGGTGCCACTTCCTATCCTCTTGATTGCTGCAGACACCTACAGGTCTAAGGACATCAACACACTTCACTCAGGATTTCTGTCTTCATGTGACCTTTCATTCCATCTTCTTCCCCGAGAAGGAGCCTCCCGGCCACATGTTCTTTCTCCCCACCCCTCTGTGTGTTATCCCTGGTGTTATTCATCTCCTTTTCAATCCTGCTACGCCTACATAAGTCCCATTTCATATTTTATAGTAAAAGTCTATTATGTAGTAAGGTCATTTAAAAAAAAAAGTAAGGGACTCAAGAAAGCAGGCTTTAGCCCTGCAGTTCCAATTCTTGAGTTTTTCTAAATAAAGGAAGCCTTGGTTAAATCCTGTACAGAAGCGGTGGAGGTAAATTGCCCAGTACATACAGCAGCAGCTTAGAGAATGAATGATCAGAAGGAATGAAAAGACTTTCTTTCTAGAATTTAATGCCTCTAAGTTCACTTGTTCATTGATCCAACGCCTATCCATCCATCTACCCACTCAACAAATATTTACTGAACTCTGTCCCAGACAAGCTCAGCAGTAGTGAGCAAGCTCAATGTAGTGCTTGCTTCACAAAGTTCAGGGTCCGGAATAGACACAGAGAAATAAAGAATTTAAACAGCATGACATGATGCTGTGAGGGGCTGTGACGTGGAAGGGTGGGCAGAAAGTCAGAAGAGCCAGTCCAGACCCAAAATGCTGCTGCTAAGCCTCCTGAGAGTCCTGGCAAGTCCAATGATTAGAGAGGTCTGTCCTTGACCTTCTGATGACCTCTCTCGAGGTTGTCTATGAGTGAACAGTTGCAAAGACCTGGTGAAGCTGTTATCCTCCCTCAGAGATTCTTGTTGCTAGAGGAAGGGAAGTCTCCAGTGGCATATCTATCTAGAACACAGACCTCTCTTTACCTGACAACTTGGGCACTTCAGAGAGCCTTCTGTGAAACAGGGAGGCTTGCCTGGGTTATCTAGCCCTGGTAGATTTTCAACCAGCATGGGGTCATTTGTGCTTTTTTATCTCCCTAGCAACATTAGCACCTGCTGGGGTTGGAAGGTTGTCCTAACACATTAACACTCTGCAGCCGGTTCTCAGCTTTCATTTCCTTCTACCGTCTCATTTATACTTGCTCATGAAGAGACAGAAAAATCATTGTGTACTCAGCAGTTCTATGGAAAGTTTGATGGCTTCTGCTGAGGCTTAGGATAAGGGTTTGAGCTGGAGGGCTAGCATCCTGCTACCGAGCCACCACCACCAAAATGGTTTGTTGTTGCTGGTTTTGGAGAGGGGACACTCATTGCTAGGTAGCACAGGATGATCTTAAAGTCACCATCTTCCTACCTCAGGCTCCCAAGTACTGAGATTACGTATTCTAAAATTATAAACACATGTGTAGTATGCATAGGTGTACATATGTGGATTTGTATGTGTGGGATACAAGTGTAGGGGTACACGTGTGTACTAATGTATGCACATGAGTATGAAAGTCAGAGTTTGATATTGTTGGCCTTCTAAATAATTGTCCATGTTAATTACTGAAGCAAGGTCTCTTACTTAACACAGAGATGGCTGAGTCAGCTCATCTAGCTAGTCAGCTTGCCCAGAGAGTCTCAAGTTTCCTCCTGGGAGCTGGGACTACAGGGGGACATGCTACCTCTATAGTATTTTACATGAGTTTTAGGGATCCAGACTCTAGTCCTCATACTTTTATGTTAAGCATTTGATCCACTGAGCCATTTCCCTAGCCCCAAATAATATAACTAGATTCACCTCTGGGAACCAATGGAATGGTGACATCAATAAAATCTTTATCATGTTGGAACCTCATATAGCATAGTTCTGTTCTAAGCAGCTGAACTCAGAACAGAATTTCTCAACTGAATAGAAATAAAAAAAAAAGGAAAATGGCAATTCAATGGTATTCAGTTATTACGAATAAGACAAAACCAAAACTGTAAGTGCCTAACCTTTCTACATTAACATGTCAGTCACCTTTACATTTCTCTGGCCATCAATGAGTGGTCTCTCCCATTCATTCCAATTAGACTGCAGATGTCTTGGGAGCAGGGAGCAGGGAGCAGGGAGCAGGACTCGGGCAAGCATCCCCTATGCCCTCTCTGACTTCAGACAGCTCTAGGCAATGGCAATGTGTGGTAGTGCAGCAGGAGGGGAGGGGCAGGCTTCTGAGTTGGATGATTTCAAATTCTGGCTCTGCCACAACCCTGGCCTATGACCTGAGGAGAGTTGCTTCACATGCCCAGAGCCTCCCTTGTTAAGTGAACCTAATTGTAATGATCACAGACTGTTCTTGAGACTATCTGGAGATGAGTCAGATGAGTCAGCCTTTAGCAAAGGGGCCTGATGACTGTAGATAAAGACTTCTACTAACTACAGACACAGCTGAAGGCTCTTCAACTCCCAAACCTAGCTGGGGAGTGTGTCAACCAACAGAGATTCTTGGACTGAGCTTTCTCAACCCTTGAATCTCACTGGGTGAGTCTGACATATTTCATAGCCTAACATTGGTCATTTTCAAACCACTCAGGTGACAAACTCAAGTATTGATATGTCTCCTAAGTGAATACATGATAACAAAAGGAACAAATGAATCTAGAACTTTGAAGTGATTTAAAAATCAGACTCTAATACATGGTGGGACTGAATGTTCTGGCAGCATGTGTATAGTAGAGGACTGCAAATTCGATCATCAATAGGAGGAAAGGACCTCAGCCTTGTGAAAGTTTTGTGCTCCAGTGTAGGGGAATGCCAGGGCCAATAAGTGGGAGAGGGTGGGGTGGCAGGCATGGGGAGGGAGGAGGCAAAAGGGGTTTGTTCTTGTTGTTTTTGTTTGTTTGTTTTTTGGAGGGGAACCTGGGAAAGGAGAAATTTACATGTAAATAAAGAAAATACCTAATTAAAAAAAAAAGTAAAGACTAAAAATCAGACTCTTAGGGCTGTACCTTCAATACTGAGATAGCTTCGAGGTTAGTAACCAAGAAACAACCTGGTGTTTCTAGGCAGTCTTTCAAAGCCAAATGTTATTTTCAATTTGAAGCCCCACCCTCACCCCCTAATTACTTGGCCATTAGTTTTGACACGTGGATTTTAGGCTGACTGTGGAAGGAGTGTGGCAGAACTGTCTCAACCATCTTCCAAGTTACACAGGCTCTCAACGATGGGGGTTTTTGTGGAGCCCTTTGTTAGATGGGCAAACTGGGCACACCCTAAAAAACAAGCCATAATCTTACTTGAGGCATAGATAGAGAGAAACAAACCCCCTTTCAGCCTCGACTCCCAGCCACTTTTAAAGCACTTCCAAAGAGAAGCCCACTTTGGACGCAATTGAGACAGCTATTAAGATTCCAAGCACCTTCTAGTAAGACAAGTACCTTGTATTTAGGTCGCACTTTTCCTTTCAGGAAAGTCAGTACACAGAACAGGCATTATTAACTCATGACTCCATATGGGAAGGCCCCAAGGCCCAAGATTATCGCAGTCTGATTAGATTTGAGGAAACCCAGACTCAGGCAGAAGGCTTGCCTAAGGTCCCCTGACATGTCATCAGCTGTCAGCAGAACATACCCATGACCTCCCGTTCCCAGCTCTGCCTCAGTCTGGCTGCTGAGAACAGGGGTAGTGAGTGCCTGTGTCACTTTTGGAATTGAAGGAGTGTGTGTGTGTGTGTGTGTGTGTGTGTGTGTGTGTGTGTGTATTTTCCCCTAAGCTCCATAATATCAATTCAATTATTTAAACTTTCCAACAGGTGAAGAATAAAATGTGGTGGTGGCAGGGGAAGTTTTCAGGGGAAACATATACTGAATGTGAATATCTTCTGGCTGCCCGTGAAAATCACATTTAAATTAATGGGGTTGAGGGTTCCTGGAATTAGTACAAATTAATTTAATCTGAGAGGTAAATTCAAGAGGGTTGCTATCATCCTGCAGGATGAAACTGGTTTTCATCCAGCCACATGAGGCTGGGCATGCAGCATCAGGAGAGCTGGTAATTTAAAAATACTTAATTTGCCTCAGAGTGTTTCAGTTTAAGTGTTTTATCTGTCCAGACTGGGTTTCCTGTACTGTGCCTTTATTGGTAGCCTGGGGAGATCAATAATGAGAATTAAATACAGAGAAACATTAAACAAATTCCTGAATTTTAAAAACTGAAGCCAGAATCCCTCCCAGAGTCTGTTTGAATCCCATAGTATTATGCCTCCTGTCTCCTTAAGGCACTTGGCACTCTGTAAGGTGACAAGAAGGGTTTTGAGTATTCTGTTTGTCACCAAGTATGTGCATCATGAGGGTGGGGGTGAAGTTTTATGTTATTCTCGGCCTCTGCCAACTCAGAACTCAGTCAGTAGCCAGCAAATGTGTCCTAAAAGCCACATATGCCTGGATAGCCTTTGGAAGATATAGACCAGCACAGAATTATTTCTCTGAGGTCATGTGGTTGACTGTAATGTTGACCTTAAGCAAAGCCCGTGCCCGAATCTGGGTTTCTTCATGTCCAGCCAGGATACAATTGTGTTGTTTTTACATTTTGGCTGGTGGTTTCAGAGGGATTCGATTCCAGCATGGTGAGGAAGTCATGCTGGGGCAGGTTGCTTCATTAATGGCTGCAGGAACGTGAGAAGGACCTTTGTTATGGAGCCACTGAGGTGGAACCAAGGATGGTTATTACCTTCGAAGACCTGTCCCCAGTGACCTATTTCTGCCAGTCAAACCCTACTGCTAAAGGCTCCAGAATCCTCAAACACAGGTCTACAAGCTGTGGAAGAATAGTTTAAAATGTGAACTGGCACAAGACATTTCAGATGCGAACTATAACTAGTATCTTGGGTCTTGTGAAGTGTTGAATTAACACCTTTTCTGTGTGCTGGCTCTCCTGAGAGAGAAGAGAACTTATCTAAATACAGGACTCCTATAGCTTATTCCTCCCTGGACCCACATATTTGAGTCATCTTCAATGAAGTGATAGAGTCTACTTCTGCACCATCAAATCTAGAATGCCTGTGACTTATGTTAATTCAGAGTTTACAGAGATCAGACTGGCTCCATGAAGATCAGAGATCATACAACCACGGACTGGACTCATGAGCTGAATAAATGCTTATTTGACAGCACTAACTTTGGGGTGACTGGATTAATAAATTGTGAGCAATGACCACTTACAATAAGAAAAAAATGAGGCTCCATAAGTTTAGAAAGGAGTCTAAAGCTATAACTCCTGAAAATAGGTGACTACATTGAAAAGGGCAGCATTTAGAACACGGTTTTTATGGTTCTAAAACTCTGCCTTAATTTTTCCCCTTAAAGACAAACAAACAAAAGAGACTAGACTTGAGAGGTTTGTGTACATTCTGAGGTGAGTTCAAGATTCTAAAGTAAAAGCTGCAGAGAAGTATGTCTGTCAATGGTGTGAAGCTCTGTGGAGAACATCTGAGAACAGAGAGTCACCCCAGTCTTGGAGAACCATATGAGGAGAGCTTCTGTGGTCGTATTTAAGAGAGGCAAAATGCAGGGATCTCTTTCCAATGGTGATGTGGGAAGAAGGCTCTACTCACATGCACCAATACAGAACCCAATCAATAGCAGAGTCTAGTCAAACTTGGTGACATGGCTATTTCCCTATAATAGCCTTTATATCATACCCTCAGGAGATGAAGTATGATTTTCCATGTAATCAACATTTGACCTTCATGTCCATTTGGCCATCAATCTTCCAAGGTTGTTTTTGGATCTAACAAAAAGCAAAAAGCACTGGAAATGAAAGGAAGTTACTTGAACCCATGGCCTCTGTGTACACTAGGTCTAGAGCTGCAGGTTTGGGAACTTTTAACGAACACATAAGGCCATGCTTCAAAAGTGCCAAGGAGTTGCTTAATTGTGAAAAGGGACTGCTCTTCCTGTCTCAGAGTTGTCACAAGCAGCATTTCAGGGGCCTTGTTAGTCAAGCGCTATGAGTGGGAACGGGCAAAGCTACTGTGCATGTGATGGATGGAGAACCCTGTTTGCTCACGTGTGTCACCTACAAGACAGGCAACTTGATAAGAGAGTGATTTTTAACAGTTCCTATGCTGACAGAGTATGGCCTCCTTTTCTGGAACATGCTTACCTATTTTCGATGAGAGAGGACATTGGTGTTAGAGGCATTATTCTGTGGGTGCTAGAAACCCTTTAGGAGTGTCTGTTTGTCCCTCACTTCCCAGCCAGAGTTTCCCCAGGGGCACCCCATTCTTACAGACCTTTCCACACCAGACCTCTAACCTCTCTTCACCTTTCCTCCCCGGATGCTATCAAGCAGATGTACATTCAGCATATGGGAGAAATTAAGTTTGACACTGTATCCAAACACCATAGAAAGAAAGGTGATAAGCAGAGTACTTCAAAGAGGTACTGCAAGATAAAACAAAACTCAAACATGGCACATGGTAAACTAGGGAGAAAAACATCCCTGCCACTCAACAGGCAGAGGGCTAGTTGCAAGAGTACAGAACACAGGAATTTCTACACAGCAACATGCAGGAAAGTGTCAGAGGGCACAGCAGGCAAGTGGGCAAAGAGAATGAACTAGGAGACTGTAGGGAAGCAGAGACAATGGCTTTGGAAGAAATCAGAGGGAGCAGCAGTCAAATGGCTAATGGGGATGAGATGCAATGTCCTTAGACAAACACAAACATACCGCATTCGTTGATTAAAAAGATATAAAACATTAGAACTTCCATATGAGTGTCTAGAGGGAGGGCTCAGTGGACAATAGCACTTGTTACTCTTTCTGAGGACAAGAGTCCAATTCCCAGCACCTACATCTTCAGATCACAAGGTGTAACTCTAGCTCCTGAGGATCAGGCACCCTCATTTGGCTTCTGCAGGCATAAATACACATATGTACATATCTGAAGGTGATGATGATATTTGTGGGTACCCAAATGCCCACAAAATATTTCATTTTAATCTTTAAAACTTCAGTAGAGTGTTCTGTTTTTCAAGTCAGATTAGAAATATAAAAATAGTTTGATGACACACTGTCCTGAGAAGGCTTCTGAAGAAATAAGCATTGCTGTGTGGTATGAATACAAATTGGTTGAGCTTACTAATGTTTCTGTGGAAATTAACTTAAAAGGCAGCCATGATGTGGGGGCAGCAACATTTCTTCCAGGTGTGCAGCCCTGCAGGTGCACTCTAATGGACAAAGGGACACTCGTACAGGACTTCAGGATGCTGTCTGGAGGAGAAAAAGAGTGGAAACCACTTGTTTCTCCAACAGCAAGCAAGACCTGCTCATTAAATTAGAGCTATCTAAACGTCTCTACAGAACAGAGGGCAGATCTGTAGGTGTTGGTTTGAAATAATCACAAAATTATACCCTTACGTTAAAAACAAGTGTGTCTAGGGAAAAAAAAACAATTATAAAACCAAACTGTGTATGGTTATGTTTTTGAGTTCTGTACACACACATGTATTTGCATTCTTATACATATAATTCTATATCCTCATGAAATAGCTATAAATGGAGACATTTAAAAATTAGGAACAATATCTACATATGAGAGGAGGGAGAGTTAATAGGCCAGGTGCAAGAAGGAGGCTTAATTTTTATTGTATGCTCTTTTAAGTTTATAAAATGTTGTAGACTTTATATGTACAAAATGGGGAGACTATAAAAAGACTTCTCATGTCTGTGCCAGTGTGTTTGGGAACCTAGAGAGTACCTCACCAGAGTATGAGAAGGAAACACAAGTGGCTGACAAAGGTTGGCATGGGATGATAACTCTTGTCTTGAATTCTGAAGGATAAGTAAATGCAGAGACTGACAGAAGGTCCCCCACAGCCAAAGGCTAGGTGAATTGGGGGAACTATTCTATGTTCACTGAGTGAACTACAAACAAACTACTGTATGTTTCTGAGTTCTAATCTTCCTATGTAATATTTGGTAAACTTGAAGTGGTATAGGTGAGAAGTACCCCACCCGAATGGCTCATGGATGAAAGGAGCAGACATGATGTAATGTGCAGGCGGATGAGGAAGGAGAAGAGAAAGCAATGACATCAGCAAGTAAATTAGTAGAGCATTCACATGAATCCATTTCCTATACCTACTGTGGCTTGTAAAGCAAAACTGTAATTTCTACACTAGTGATGACAAAACCAGAATCCTCTGACAAATGTCACCAAGACCCAAACTCACAGATCTTTCCTGGCCCTATGAGGTTTCTGGTGGCATCCTCCCAACTTAAAGCCTTCTCTTAGGGTGTGCTTGTATGGCTCGTCTCTTTCAACACAAATGCCCTAACAGCGAGGTGCATGTTATAACCAAACTATTATATTGATATTTACTTCACTCTTAATATTTTATGTATGTATTATAAATGATGTGTGCTTTTTCTTTATTTTAAGTTTGTAAAACAAACAAACAATAAACCATTTTATCAAAAGTATTCTGTCTGAAAGTTATAATGTCAAACTGTAAGCCAGGAAACTTGGTCACAGCCAGCAGACACTGCCATTTCTCCTCACTTCCTATTGTCACATTGTGCTTTCCACATTGAAGAGGAAGATGTGAGTGGGAGCAGTGCAGATCGTCAAGCAAAAAAGTCAAAGGATGATGGGGTCATCAGCTTTCCTAACAACCATGGTGAGGTGTCAAAATGGCTTCTCAGACACCTCTAAAACTCAATAGCAACCTTCTTTGTGGCAAACACACTCCTATACAATACCCTTTAACCAAAAGAAACTCGAGTTATCCAGTCCTGATGTTTTCCAGTTTCCCCAAAGCCAGATCAAAAGCTGTGTGTTCATGCAGGCAAACTAGCCTCAGACATAGCAGACCATCGGAGGCCCCTGGTAAAGAAGACCAGGGGTATTGCTTTGCCCAGGAATTGACTGGTTCTCCTCACCACCAGATATAGGAGCTTTGTCTTTTGAGGTTTCCACTCCTTACTATCAACCATGATCTGAAAACACAAAATAGAAAATTCTAAAAGTGAACACTTTATATGTTTTTAACTGCACGTCATCCTTAGTAGTGTGATTTCACACCATCTCACTCCTTCCAACTTGGTTGTTAGAATACCTGTGCTTCCTATAGATGGCCAGTTATTTGATCACAGAAGCCACCTTGAGTATCAGACCAATTGTTGCCATATTATAGAACTTGTGTTCAAGCAACTCCATAGTATTATGTAAACATTACATCACAAGGCTGACATCATTCAACTCACATCATGTCATTGGGTAGAAGTCTTGTAGTATAACCTCCATGATTTGGGGGTGTGTGACTGCTGTGATGTCTGAGTTGGGGTACTGAACCCAAGGGCTTAGTTCCATATATACACATGGAAAGTAGGTAAGTTAGTTAACACTTTGCCTTGACTTTGCCAAATGAGGCCTGAACATCAGCATTCTGCATGTCCAATATCTCAGTTGTCTGTGAACTCTAGATAAGTATTGCTCTTGGTGGCTAAAGTAGAAATTACAAAGGCCCATGCCACAAAGGTCATCCATGTCAACTGTAAGAGACTCTAACAGTCCTTTATGGAGGGAAGGGGCTTTTATTTTGTACATGCTTTTCACCTGTCTCTTAAGTCTAACAGTGCTTTGTATAAAAGGATTCTGAGAACTCCATGATAATGCCAAGAAAGCAAGCCCTCCCTTCATTTCTCTTTTGTTTTTAAAGTCAGGAAGATAATCTGGCTTTTTCTGTTCTCTCTGTCAACATGTGATGTTCTTGGGAGGATACCAGTCAGGGAAGTCTATTTTCAAACCCTCAGCTGAGGAGAAGGATGAAGGAGCCGCTGGAACACTTCATCTTTGACAAAGTTACAACTTCCCTCCACAGGAAAAAAAAAGGGTGGAGATTTTTTGTTTTTAAGGGTAAAAAGGTTCACAGTAAAATTGAACGTTTCACGGATGTCAAAGAGCTCGTAAAGAAAGGATGTTTAGGTGAGCTAGACATGTAGCTAAGAGCAAGTCCACATCTTGGGAGCTTTTAGGAGTAACTCTGGTATTTCCAAGGTGCTGGATTTACCCTCCTGAGGGCAAATGTGGAAACTGGCGATTTGACTTGGCATTGGAGAGTCAATGAATTACAGGACCAGGTGGAGCAGGATCAGACCTTCCCTGGATGTTCATGTCTGAAGACTCAAGATCAAAGTGCTCTTTAAAGTTGTGGCCAAAATGGCCTCCCACCCTGCTTTCTCTCCCTAGGCAAGTCTCCAGGTGTTTATTCAACAATGGAAAGGCTCAGCCTACAGACAATGCCTTCTATGGGTCCTGTGGCTGTTCTGTGCCAAGACTTTTGAAATTTTATTTCAAAAGAACAGTCCTTGTGTCCACTTGGCACCAGTAGACATGAGGAAGGTCCACAGGAGCCGGTAGACTTGGCCCCACTTAAGGAGATGACAAAAGATAGCAAACAAAATTTGAAATGCTCCAAGTTCAACAAAGGGTAGTGTGAGTGCCAGGAAGAATCTTAGACCCCAGGAAAGGGAGAGGTTGGAAAAGAACGAGAAGCAGGGGCATGATGGACCTTAAGTCTGTTTTTAAAAAAAGCCTCACTAGCATCCACACATCTATTCTTTCATTTTGATGGCTCTGATATGGAGGAATGTCAAAAGAACAGAGACAATGGGGTATCTGATTTTTCAATCTCATGGCCAGCCATAGTCCAGAATGGCAGACCCAGTAAGAGGTCTGGGTCCTGTCATTTCAGGAAGCATTGGGTAGATATGTTAATCTCTCCATTGGCAATAGCATCTATACAACCCTATGTTTGATGCCTTGAACATAATATGCTAGATATGATGGTTCATGCCCGTATTCCTAGTATTTGGGCTGAAGTAGGGGAATGATGAGGGCAAGTCATCTTCAGCTACATAGAAAATTCCAGGCCACTCTGGGACACACACACACACACACACACACACACACACACACACACACACAAAGCTTGTCAAAAAAAAGTTGAGTGAAACCAAACATTGACCAAAGCAACAGTTGACTAATGAGTGACTGAGGCCTGACATCATCAGACAGATGGCATGTGTGAGGAGTTGATACTTTTTTTGTGACACAGAAAAGCCAAAAGTTAACACTGATGAACTGAAGATGACCATTATCCATTATAGAAGTTATACCAAAGTAGGCTTTTAAAATTACTATTATTATTATGATTATTATTATGACTATTGTCACTTGTATAAATATGTATGATGTATTAGGTGAGAGTTTTGTCATCCCGGGCATGTAGAGGTCAAAGGACAGCTTTACAGAGTCAGTTCTCACCTTCAATTTTCATGTGGGTTCCAGGAATCGAACTCTAGTCATCAGACTTGCATCTTTAAGAGGCAAGCATCTTCACCCACTGAGCAATCTCATTGGCCCCAGACATTTTTAATTGGACCTGATGAAGACAACCCAACAATCAAGAGGGTCCAAGGCAATGGACCAGCCAATGATACCCAGAATCCCAAAACAGTCACGGAGAGCCTACTGTTTTGAGAGACTAAATAAAGTATCTTATTTCATTTTTCTAATTATATGCTCAGTATCATCTTTGCTGCTCACGGTTTACATAAAACAGACTTCAATAAAACGAATCTCTGAGACTTGGAAAGATCAAGTGTTTGACTCAAATTAAAATAACTAATATGAAGCTAGCCGGTTTACAAAACAAAGACCAAACTTTTATAACTATACAATACTATCTTAAGAAAATATTTTTTTAAAACTCAGAAACACACTTTGGTAGAGCTGAAGAATGTGTAACCTTGAACACTGCTCGTGATTACTAACATGGTGGAGGCACCATAACAAACAGTAAAGCAATAGATGCAGTAAAAACTGAAGCCCGTAATTTCTGTATGAGTCAACAATTCTCTTTCTCTCATTAATTTGGGGAAACATACTTCTAGAAGAATGAAAACAAAGCCTTAGACAAACACATTGATGGTCACAAAGATGGTTATGATAGACAAAGGGTGAATGCAACCTAAATGTAGGCTGATGGATGGAAAAGGAGATGGGTATATTCCTATAGTGTGATGTTATGGGGTCTTGAAAAGGAACTGGGACTCCAGAGCACGATCCAACAAGAATGAACCATGAAGAGAATGTATTAACTGAAAGAATCCAGTCAGTCACAGAAGGACAAGTATGGTGTGACTGAAGTAGGGTCTAATCTGAAGCACACTGGCAAATTTATATCAACAAGCAGTCTAGGGGCTGGGGAGATGGCTCAGTGGTTAAGGGTGTTTGCTGCTCTTCCAGAGGACTGTAGTCTGCACTCAATTTGAGGTTTGGTTCCTAGTACACACTCACAACCACTCCAGGTCTAGGAGATGTAATGCTCTCTTCTAGCCCCTTGCAGGAACTCCCACACCCCAAATACAGCAAATACATAGGCATAAGTATATGCATAAATAAAAATAAATGTTTTAAGGCAGACTACTGGTCATCAGGGGATGTAGTGATGGGAACTGGTGCCAGAGGATGTGGGTATTAGGGGATGTGGAGATGAGGGACTAGTCCTGGGAGATGGGGAGACTGATCATCAGAAGATATAGTGGGGGACTCGTCATGTGGAAATATAGTGTGTGTGTGTGTGGGGGGGCTGATCACAATGGGATATAGTGTTGATTGCCAGGGGATGTAGTGGTGGGGACTGATCACCTGAGGATGAGATGTAGTGGTGGGGGCTAGTTAGAAGGAAATGTAGCAGGGGGAGGACTGGTCACTAAAGGAAGTGGAAGGGTGCCGGTCACTTGGGGATGTAGGGATGGGGGCTGGCAGTTTTTAATGAATATAGAACTTAGTTTTAGCCATTGAAAAATGTAGGGATGGAGGGTGACAATGATTGTACAAGACTGTGAAATGTATTTAATGCCACTAAACTATGTACATCAAATGGCTAAAATGGTTATTTTATGTTCATATAATCACTCAAATCTTCTTAAGGTAGTGTGCTTCTCATGGCTTGAAGTATCCGTTTGCCAGAGACTGGAGGAAGGGCTAATATTCTGGAAAGGGGCTCAATTAGATGAACTCTAAGAACTTCCACCTTGAAGTTTGTATGACAGAATAAATACTTCTTCAATTATAGAAGTAAAACAAGTCTTTATTTTTCCATACAAATGCAGATTACCTTTTATCCTAGACTGTCCAAGTCTGGCAACTGGGAAAGTGGGGCCCTGGAGGCAATTTACAATCAGATCTCTCATTGTTTATAAAGCACATTACCAGAAAATCATCACCTAGCTTTAATGAGGACCAATTTGTTGTTGTTGTCGTTGATGTTGCTATTACCACTATTATTACAACTATTATTATTATTATTATTATTATTATTATTATTATTATTATTATGGAAGTTTCTAGCTTCCATTATTATGGAAAAGATAGACTAGAAAAAAGTCAAGGTCTCACCATTCAAAAATTAATGAAGGCCCTGAAACAATTATGCCTTAAATATACAGGGGTCTCCTTAATGTAAATAGAGTGTATTTCACAGCACATCTTAGAACAAGGGATCCATTTCAGCATGACAGAGCGAGCAATGGAGCAGGGCTGTAGTCTGCACTCAATTTGAGGTTTTACTTCTGTTGACGTTGACTAATGCACAAATAGCCTGGCTTAAAGGATCTGAAAAACACTGGGTCACAGTGTGAAACATACGCTAATATAGCACAATTTATATAAAGATGGGGGAATGTAAATAGCTAACTGAAGCCAGCATCAGTGGCTCCAGCCAAATGGGACCAGAAAACACTGAGAACGCAAAGGGAATGTTGTTCTCCTGAGGACCTCCGAGAACACTGCCCTCAGGTTTTCTCCTAGCTCAAACGCAATGAGAAAATTCAAACTGGATTTCTGCTGTCTGAAAATACGCACGTCTCTGCCTTGGTGCTCAGAGCAACCTAAAGAAATAGCTTAAGTCCAAAGCCAGTATGACACCAGGTCTCCAAGGTTTAGGGCCTGCAGTCTAGTGTGGGTTAGCCAAGTACATGGTCCCTAAAAAGCAGCATGGCTGGTTTGCAGGTGGCACCAACAGACTTGACTTGAGAGTACTTAGGAACAAAGAGGTTTAATGCTCACAGACCAGGCATGAGACTAGGCCTGACCCACACTCATGGTCACGGTTAACCTTCATGGTATGGCTAAAGAACCAATATGGTGTGGAACATAATTTAATTGACAATGCATATCGGCGATACCATTCTACAGGGAAACTAGAGCTGTGGCGGCTATCAGCCATTCCTGGAGTCCAGCAGCTTCTAGAACTTTCTATATATGTTGACTGCTTGAAACGGTTGTGAAATTCATGGGAAAAGAAAAGAGGCAGATGCCTTAGAAAGGCTGTTGATAGATTCTAGGTAACTGAGGTGGGACCTCAAAAATGGGAAAGGGAAATGGGAAGTTGAAATGGCATTGCATTGGGCATGTGTTCTTTGGGGTTCCTCTGCGGCTGACTGCTGTCTGTGTCAAATTCTCCCATGGTAGAACTGCACTTCTCTGAGTTGCCCCTAAGGACATCCTTCCTAGGCATCTCTAGGAAGTGAGTCGTGTTAAGCTGGCAGAAGAGCATGAAGGTTCTTCACAGCCTGCTCCCGCATGGCAGCCAGGTTGAGTCATAGCTCACCTTCTGGCCGCACCCTGCCCTTGCAGACTCTCTTCACTGGGATGCACGGTTCCTTCCCTCAGCTCCTCCACTCCATCCTTCTTTGATAGTCAAACCAGGACAAGCATCAGGTTTGTCTCATCCACTACTGCAACACCACTGAAAGGATACAGTTGGTGCTGAATAAAAGTTTATTCTGTGTGAAAACAAGAGAATCATAGAAAGACACACAGGAAGGGATAAAGAGAATGATCTCTCTCTCTCTCTCTCTTTCTCTCTTTCTCTCTCTCTCTCTCTTCCAAGTAGACAGCATCCTCTTCTCTGAGACAGGAAGAACACAGTAGTGGCCTTCATAATAGTTTCTGGCTTTATTTTATCTACACATTTTCCCCATCTAGACAATCAGCATCCTAAGGGGAGGAGCAATAGACAATATAGGCGAAACAGTCCATGTTTGGCTTACTGCCAAGCAGAAAATAAGAAATGATTGAGTGTATCTTTTTATAAAATCTCCTTTCAAAAATAAAAACCTCCCAAGAAGAAATGACCCACAGGTTGCCCTCAACACTGGGATGTGTTCCTGGGGCTCCAATATGGCAGCTGAGTAAACAAGTCCCCGAGAAAAGAGAGGCAAAGTGGAGATGCCTTAGGTTTTGTCGAGCCTATTTGGAAGGATGAGCCAAAGTTCTTCGTTCTTGAGAAAGCTCAAAGTGTCCTCATTCAGAAGCTGTTTATATGCACATTTCATGGGCCAGCTTATCAGATCTCCCAAGTCTGACTGACTAAACAGAACAAATGGAGAGCAGAAAAAGAGATGAATGCAAGTTAGAAACTGCTCAGAGGGCACAAACAGACCAATGACTCATGATAAGTAACAGCTTAGGAGTCACTAGACGCTGGTAGGTCCTTCCTTCCAGTAACTCGGTGGTGAACATGCAGTATTGTGAGACGTAGTCTGCCAGAGAAGACTGAGACCTCTGGGCAATCCATCAAGAATGACTTCCATTCAACAACAGATTGTTTGGCATTTAATGAAGGATGCTTTAATTTGCTGGAAAACTCACTTAAGTACAGAATTAAAGAGCTGACACTGCCAGATAAATAGTCTGACAATAGAAACCAGACACTTCCTATCTTGTATCTATTCATTTTTAGTTATCCATCACATGGAGAAGAACCAAAGGAAGCATCACGAGGAAATGCATATGGAGTAGAGATCTTTAATAACATTCCAGTGCACTCCTAAGCCTGCTGTTCAAGGCTCTATGACGCACCAAGGGTCTCTGCACAGGAACTCCTATAGGAGCTTGTTTGACAAGAGTCAGCATGAAGCCAACAGAGGCAGTTCGCTTCCACACTCTAAAAATATTCACAAGACTAGGACTCAGGGTGGAATTAGCTAGGCATGATTCTGTCTGAACCCCAAATCAAGCAGTATGCATACAATTTAATCCTCTTCAATGTGACACTCTTCCAAGGATAGGCAAGTGGCTGGTCTCTAATTGTGACCTACTAGAGTTTGCCTGGAGTTCAGAGGACAAATACTTAATTTAGGATAGCCATGCTGCAGGCCCAAATCTCTGCTGGTGATTGTCCGAATCCAAATCTGAGATTCCCAAAAAAATGTGGGGACCTCTTGAAGGAAATTACCAGTACTCTCATTATTTGCCATTCTGCTATCTTCAGTCACTACACCTTATTTAGAGGTCATATTGTCCCAGGCATTAATTAAGCTAGGCAATTTGGCATAAATGATCTCACTCCCATGCCAAAACTGAGAATGGCATACTTTGGTGTGGTCTCAATGAACTACAGGGAATGAACACTCAGGCACATGCTGACATCCATATGTACGAGGAGGATGAAATCTGTTTAGGAAGGGTTACATGCGCCTTGCTAAGAGAAAGGAAGGGAGGTTCTATGAACTACAGGTGTCAAGCATTTGTATCTTTCTTATCGTATTTGATCATTACAATGACTAGCAAGGAAGCATCGTTTAGTAAGTATGGAAACTCTGACTCTGAGAAATTCACTTCAATTGGAAATCATGCAGTCCATGAATGATGGATTCCGAACCAGATCTGTGAAACTTTGAAAGCTACCCTTCTAATCTAGTGATCGAGAAGAACTAGAATTTGTTCTCCGGAGTAACGGGGAGCTAAAGAAAGCATTCCTCCTACAGAGCAGGTGATGTCATCTAAATCAGCCCAGCTGCAGACAGGACCTCTGATGGATTGCACAATGCCAGCTCCATTCTTCTGCCACACTGATTATTTCTTTAAACTCCAATGCAAAGCACTCCCATCAGGTGGAGCAATCATTGATGAGTTCCAGACTGCTGAGAGGTGTGGAAAGCCAACCTCAGCAGTCTCGATTTGCTTCCAGAGGGACCCCGTCCCCTGTGCTGCCCATCTCTCAGTAGAGCGGCACTGTGTTGGCCAGTGGACATAGGCCCTATTTTTAGTATCCTATTCATGGATGGAGGACCTGCAACTAGCCATTGAGCTTTAGCAGTTTTTTTTTGGGGGGGGGAAGTAATGAAGGAGGAAAAATTTTAGAACAATTTAAATTATCACACTGTCTCTGGTCTTCAGTGTCTCTACCTACAATGAAGTCTCCTACTGCTAAGATGAGAAGATGTGTAAAGATGGCCTCCAAATGGGAACTTTGACTCCTGGAGGGAGGCTCCTGAGGCTTAGCAGTAAACAATTGCACAAGTCTTAGAGAGCCTGGAATACCTCAAGGTTATGGAATCAGAAAATGACAATTGGGAGCTGGGGCTGAGGGAGGGGACTCTCCAACGCATTGTCAATGCTCTTGGAAACTCAGATTCAGCAGGTTGGACTTTGGTGGAATCATCCCTTTGCCTTGGCACACTATCTGAAGAGAGCCCACATTTGTTCACACGTCCCCAGGAAAAGTCACATAACAAGCACAGCATGAGTTTGGAGTCCTTGCATTGCATATACAAGACCCTGAATTCGTTCAGCTGAGTTGGTATGACCATTCAATTCTTGTGTTACTCAGCAATATTTTGTGAGCTTGTAAAGCATCGCCACAGCATGAAGGAACTTTTACCAGTTGTCTTGCTATGTGCCAGGCTCAGACCTGATGCCTCATCGGATCATTATCAAGACCTCACAGGAATGATGCTAATTGTATTCTCATTTACCAATGAGAAAACTAGGGTACACAAAAATGAAGCCACTTACTCAGGTTTAAAAAAAAAAAAAACCAACCATAAGTCTGCTGAGACAGCCAATGCTCCCATGTTACTCTGCTGAAAATTACTGTCATCATTTGACATCACTGCTATACCTCCTGTTAGTGCCAATGGGATTCCCATTCACTACTTGAAAGCCGTTCCTAGAAACAGTCTAACTTATCAAAAGTTGTATATTTTCAACTCCCAGAGTCCATGAAAGAACATTTAATTCCCTGACACTAAACGCTTCTCTTCATTTTAACTTCCTGACTGTTTAAAGACTTCTTGAGCTGGCTCCAAGTTTGCTGAGCCTACCCAGAAAACAAAACCTTCCTAATGGCTTGGGTTTTGTGGACTTCATAAACATTCTTTCAATGATAAAAGGCTCACATGTGGTGTTATCTTATTGAATAATGGGCTGGTGTGCCTTCTCTTAAATGCAATGCTTGAGCAGTGTTTTTGTAGGCCAGTGATACATTAGAATAATACCATATATTTATATAGTGCTTTGCAATTTCCAAAGTGCTCTCCCAATTACTGTCTCATTTGATCCTCGCCGCAGGCCTGCAAAGCCAGCCTTGCAACTGCTATTACCATCCTGGTTTTATAGGCAATGTGGTCAAGTAGAAGGAATCTCCAGCTTTGAAGGAAAACAGGAGAGGGTTCTGCTCCCTGCTCCTCACTGTTCTTGCTGTGTGACCTTGAGTTATCTTAACCTTTCCAAGCCTCATCTTCTTCCTTGGCCAATGAAAGGCAATAATTTAGGGTCTGCAGAGCATCAGTTGAAATGATATATGGCAAGCCATTAAAAGGGTGCTTACCGCTGTTTGCTGGTATTGTTATTTGTTTTGTTAATTACCAATTTTATACTTTTAACTTTATACACTTATATATTTTTATATAATTTAATCCAGTTTAGTTTTAATTTTATTTGCTACTATGATAAGATATCTTCATAAACAGAAAGTCAAAAGGGTGACAGTGGAATCTAAATACTGGGAACAAAGTAAGCAAAGTAGGGTTTTGTTCATGGGCACAGGTTGCAAAGGAAGGGAGGACTTGAGACCTGAATGGTTTTGACAGCAAGGCATACAGGAGCAGGGAAATCAGCATGATGACTAAGGAGGACCCATCTATCCCAAGGACCTATGCTCTCGATGAGCTTAGCCCTATTGGCTAGAACTAGCCCTTGGCTGTCATCCATGTCTTTTCTGCGGACCAGAAGACCCCAGTCTAGGGGAAGGGTTCCAGGCACTGGGCTTTTAAGAAATAGCATCAACCCTCTGGTGTAATCTACCTCCTGTGCATGGGAATACTATAACTCTCCTCTCACTGAGCGTTCCTTTCAGAATATGGCCTAGGATCCCTCTCTAAGCAAGGAGAGATGACAACTCCAAGAAAGCCTCAACTTTGGGACAGGTACCCATGTCAGCCATAAGAAGATGTTCCTTAGCCTTTCCTGGGAAAGCTCAACCTCCTCTGAACTTTCACCCCAGCCCATCCCAGTACTAGAGGGCATCAGAATTGTGGTAAAGCATATAAAAGAAGAGCAGATAGAGGAAGGCTGCCAATCAGGACATGTCCCTAAGGGCCTATGCTAAATGTTTAGTCACCAGCCTGTGACACTATTGTGGGAACCTTTAGGAGGTGGGACCTAGTGAAACAGAGTGATGTCATCACAGGTGGGCCCTTGAAGGGGATATTGCTTATGACCCTGGGACCCTGCTTATGACCTTCTGCTTCTTAACTTCCACAGACATGCTCTGCTCCACATTTTCTGACATGAGGTTCTTCTCCACTATAATCTTAGGCACAATGAAGTCAACTGTTCATGGGCCAAAGTCTCTGAAACAGTGAGCCAAAATAATAGCATCCCTCTTTGTAAGCTGCTTACCTCAGGCATCTTGTCATTATGGCAGATGGCTGACTAACACAGTCAGCATTTGGCTTCACTCTCAGGGGAGCTGTTTTAAGTATTTGCCTTTGATTCCTTTGTCATTATGGCAGATGGCTGACTAACACAATCAGCATTTGGCTTCACTCTCAAGTGAGCTGTTTTAACTATTTGCCTTTGATTCCTTTGACTGTAACATACATGGAAATCACAAGGATGAAAGGAGAGAATGGCTGCGAACCTTCAGGCTCTGCCTCCGTTAGAGCAAATGAACGAAAGGTGGTGGTAGATTTCACTATCATGGAAAGTTTGGGACCAGAAGTGTTTAATATTCCAGATTTCTTCAGACTGTGCAAAACACTACTAACATATACAGAACCACTTGGGGGATGAGATACATGAGAAAACAGGAAATTTGTTTGTTTTATGTATAACCTTACACACACAGCCTGGAGGCCATTTCACGTAATATCTTTGGAGCACCTGCATTTACACTGTGACATCTCATGTGAGTTCGAGGGCAAGACTTTCCACATGTGGAGTCACATCAGGGGTCAGAAAGTTTAGAATTTTGGAGTTCTTATTTTCAGATAGACATGTTCAAACAGCAGTAGTGTTGTGATAAATTATACCACATTGATTTAAGTTTTCCCAATCTGGATTATTTATATGACTCAAATAAGTATCTACTTTTTCCTCTAGTTGACTCCCATTATCTGCTGGTCCTGGTGGCACAAGTCTGTAATCCCAGCTGACGTGACCTGGAGATGATAACAGAGTCACTTTCTGACAATTCTTAGGACCCCAGATGATGCCACGTATGGAGTTTTTGAATAGTCTTAGTTAGGCCATTGGTACTTCTCACTCAAAGTCCTCAAACCCTAAAGGTTGGACATTTATGTCTAGAGCTTTCCCCCTATCATCAGATAAGAAATGGAAAATGGTGCAGGTCTTAAAACCACTGCCATCAGTCAAGTATCACGGTAAGTACATGGCGGGCAGGGGGCCCTCAGGGAAGGCTCACATCAAGAACTCCCCACCCCGGATTCTTATTTCCTCATGGGATGTTTCGTGTTCTCCATAACCCAGAAGAGTGTCGCCAAGTCCAACAGGTCTAAGCTGCCTCATTCACATGACAGAAAGCTCAGTTCTGACCAGGCTTTTCCTTTATATTTCAAAAGCCAGGTCTTCATGGCAGAGGGTTGAATTAATCACTTGCCTCGCTCATGGGACATTTATCATCCACTTTATGGTTCATGAAATGATCTCTCTGTGTCTGTGTCATCTCTGTCTCTGTCTCTCTCATTCTTTCTCCATATTAGAGTATGCTGCACTCTGCCTAAAGTAGCCATTATGTATAGTGTTCCACATGCAGATTTTTGTCCCTACTTTCTCCTTCACATAGGTACTGCTCTCCTGTGTGTATGGGTGGTTTGTGTTGTAGAGGGAGGTTTTGGAACCTTTTCTCCTATCCCTAGCTAAAGTGTGCAGCATTTTGAGGATCATTCACATTGTGCTGGGCCCTCCCACCTCACTCCCTAACAGCTGCATGCTGTTTACACTGATCTTCATGGGTTTTGCCCTTTACAGCTTATCGGGTCATTCTTTGTCCCTGTGTCTTCGAGGCTGATCTCTATGAGCAAATCACCCACAGTGCTACAGGCACTGGGATCTGGTTGTGTTTGCCCAGGGTTGAGTATCAACAAGAAGCTGAAAAACATACATTCCATCCTGTGTTCTCCTCACCTTCCCTGTTCCTCCTTTCTGGCCTTTCTAATAATCTGGCAGGAGACTCATTTCTTTATAATTCTGTCTTCTCCTAGAATGCTCTTCTGTGGCTCTAGTTCCACTGGGTTCTGACCACCTCACTGTATCTCTTTATCCTTCAGGCCAGCTGCTGATCCTTTATACATGTCTCTCCCCTTAGGTGATGCCTAGTGAGATCTCCTTGGGTCAGTGGAGTATTCCCTGAATGGGAATCCTCAGACCTCTGCTTCTCAATCTTCTCTAGTTCCTGTTCAAGTTGTGACCTTTTACTCCCATGTACAATACCGCCAATGCCATCCAAGACCCATACCAGTGATGCAAGCAAATGGCAGCCATGGTACTGGACTTGGACCTTCGAACATATGAGCTTACTTTCCTTTCTGTATTAAGCTAGTTGCCTCAGTATGTGCTGTAGTGAAGCAAAGCTGATTGCTAGCGTGAGATGAGGCACCCAGGACACAGTCAAGGATGCCTCAAGCAAGTAGTGAAATATCCCATGTGGTCAGGACTATTATCCTGTCCAGTTTCATGATGAAGAAAGTCAGAGAGGGAGCTTTTTCAGAGCTCCAGGATGATAGGTAACTTCTTCCTTTGTTTCCTTATGCCCTTTTGAATGTATAATGAACAGTAAACCAAATCGTTGAAAAAAGTAAGATAGCAAAAGATGACTCTGATGATACAGGATCTATATTCTCCATATTCTAGAACTTTCTCCCCAGTAGTGAATGGTGGCCCTTTTACAGTACCAAGAGCTTAACAACAGTAATTTTTTTTACTATACCCAATAAAAACAATTTAAGTGAGAAATGCTTTGTTTGGCTCATTGTTTCAGAAGAATGTCAACCTAGCACGATAGGACAGTATGGTTGGAGTGAGCCGGTTCATGGCTGTGGTGGTGTGTTGAATGCCTGTACACATGGCTCAGACTAGGAAGCAGAGAAAGCAGGCAGGACCCAGACAAGCTATTATCACTTCTTCAATCTAGCTGCATAGACTTGAGGCCTAGGGCTCAAAACATGAGGTCATGAAGAATATATCATATTCAAACTTAGAGTGTGTACATCTAGATGATCGAGGAGATGGCCATTTGATAGCATGAGATGTGCTTCTTATTTACTAAGTCAAAAGGCATCTCATGGGTTCTATCCATTTTCTGAAATAATATTGAAATAAACATTCTTTTTCTCTCCCTCCCTTTCTCTTCCTTTCTTCCCTTCCTTCCTTGCTTCCTTCCTTCTTTCTTTCCTTCCTTCCTTCTTCCTTTCTTCTGTTCTTTCTTTTCTTGTCTCTGTCTCTCTGTGTGTCTCTGTCTCCTCCCCTTCTCCCCCCCTCCAGGGCCTCACCTTTCCTCCTCTAATATCTACAGTTTCCTGACACAAATGTAACAACTAAGCCTTACAGAGACGGTTTGCAAATGGCCTCAGATTCAAGCCCTCACTCTTCTGACTCCTGCCTGGGTTTCCTCTGGTTGGCCCTTCCTTTCTGTCTTTCAGTTTCTCCATCAGAAAGAGGGGGAGGATTAGACACTGTCACCTCCATAACACTGTCATCTGCTGACACTCCTGCTACTGCTGCATTGTGTGATTCTTCAACTTACAAGCATGAAGCCACCACTCCAGACCCTGATGCCCCCAAAGAACTGTAAATTCCTCAAGAGCAAAAGCTCTACCATATATATTTTTAAACCATATAAAATACATTTTTAAAAAAATTCCCCATAGTGCTATTGGCCCAAGGAATGATCACAAATATTTTCCAAATGAACGAGTGTGCCTTCGCAAGTTTTGACTTACTCTGCAGCCAACAAACACTATCTGTTTTAGTAATCCCCCAGCATGAATCCAGGGAGATGGCGGGACACTGGATGCGAGCTGAAGTGATAGTCTTTCTCATCAATCACAGTCATGGGTCCCTAATGCCTAGGAGATGCCACCCACCAAGGGAGGGCTGGATGGCATATGGCTAAAGCAGAGTCCACTGCATCAACCTCAGACAGGATCACGAGACCTCACAGCCAAGGAGAAATTACATAAGGCTCAGAAATTTGCTTTGGCACAGGCTGGGGACAGCATGGCACCACTTCGTGTGTGTTCAGCAATTTCACTATCCCATTTTTCTGTCTCATACTTCCAGCATGAGAAAAACATTTCAGGACAGCTGCTTAACTGAGCAAGCTGACCTGAAAAAAAAAAAAACAAAACAACCTGCCTCCCTACAGCTCTCCAGCAGGTAACAGTGCCATCTTAACTGTTAGTTCGTTTTGTAAGAGGACTGAAGATCAGCTTGAAGACTCCAGAGTCATCTCTCTTTCTTTTTTAGGAGAAAATAGATACAACTATTTGTCTCAGTCTCCAACCTAATACTGGTGTGACTCCAGTGTGAGATGCATGCCACTGCCAAAGTACAGTCCTGAAAAGATAGAAGCAACGTTTATTCACTTGGGAGCTGTTTCTAGTGGAGGAGACTCCAAGTTGCCTGTTCTAGAATCTTCCATTTTCCTCTTCCTTCTGCCAGCTGTTAGTTTCCCTATCCATTTGCATCACCACGAGGAGGCAAGAAAGTGAGCCAGAGAGTTGGGTGACTCTACAGCAGTTTACCTACAGAGCTAAGTGCTATTAAACATTTCACTCTGAGGGTCCCCATTTGTTACAGATGATAGAGCGATAACCCTGGTACAAAGAGAATGCTGGGCGGGAGGAAACCTTGGAAGGCTTATAGTGTAAACTCACATTACAGCTTATAAAACTGGAGCACAGTGAGGTAGGATTTGTCTTTTTGGAGGTGACAAGGATTCAAACTAGAAGCCAAATATTCACACTCTCCATTCAGTGCTCTCCCTTTTGTTATCTGGTAAAGGGAGAGCAGGGAATGAGAAAATAGTAGCTCATATTTCTAATGTATTCTGGGGAGGATCACATACTGTCCACATTAAACATGCACGTTCAATTAAACTTTCAGGAAGATTTCAGTAATGTTCACATTCAACTATATTTCCTGACCACGCAGTATGTGTCTTTTCATTTATATTTTCTCAAAGGACTTTCAGCAGAGCCCAGCAAATCTAGCTTTTGATACTTTCATTTTTCTAAGAGTGAAACTCAGCCTAAGAGAAAAAGATATGCGCCCAGAGGCACACGGCCAGGAAGAGCTTAATTCCACATTAATTCATCTTCGGCCTCTGCTCAGAGACTCCGTGTTCATCTAAATGCTCCCCAAATATCAGCTGCTGACATTCGACAAGTTTTATTTCTAGAACTAAGATTTCCTCGTTACTCTCTCCTAAGTCGATGCACTGTTTTTACTGAAGTAAATTGGTTATTTAGCAATGTAACTCATATGATTATGAGTTAAGAAAATTAATGTGTAAAAGTTAAATAATTTTTTTTGAAATTTAAAAATATTCATTCATGTAGTGCATAAAACATCATCTGGAAACAGTGATGATCACCCCACGTGTTGGGAAATCCATCAGTACCTCACAGGCACATTGCACGGAAGAGGAATATAACACCTGGGATAACCAGGGCTCCACCCCTCTCAACGAATGGTGCAGATTAGGCAGCATGGCCAGAATCTCCTGAGATTCTACCAATGTGTTAACATGGAAGGGAGAGATCTCACCAGTCCCCACCCGGAGACAAAGAACTACAGGCAACCAAGGGATGCTGAGAACCAAAGCAGTCTTCCCTCTAGGAGGGGGCCTCCTAATTGATTATTCAGAGTGGTCAACTCTGAAATCATACACATGCAAGCAATACTGAATGGACAGAGAAGGTTGTATTTATATATTTATGTGCCCATATCCAAACATACAAACACATGTACAATTAAAGAAGAGACTAGGAACATGTGTGGAAGCAAGGCAGTAGGAAAGGGTGGGAGTAAGTAGAGGAAGGAAAGGGAATGGAGGGAAATGATCAAATTGCATTGTAATTAAAACACAACAAGCCCAGACACCATATGATTAGATCTGAGAACCAAGGGTGAAGTCCAGAAATTGACTATTTATTTTAGAATGTAGATTTATTAGTAAACATGTTTAGTGGGCATGGGAAACCCTCACAAATCCACCATATGCCCAGGGAATCATGAGTATGGATATAGTTGTTGATCTCATAGCCACTGGGTGTAGACCACTTCTTAGCTACTAGGTTTTTAAACTCATCTGCATTAAATTTGGTGAAGTCCCAGGTTTTAAGATGTGAATATTCTTCTGGCAATCAGAGAACTTGAACTTGGTTCCTGCAAGGGCATGCATCCATTACATGTTTCTCGTTCTGCAAGTTGGTGCAGGTGGAAATGGTGAGGTGGACCAATAGAAACATGGCCACTGGGCCCCAGCAGCTTCTCAAAGACAGCCATGGCGACTGTCTGGAACTTATCATTCCCAATACAAAACAACACTTCACTGACACAGATGATGTAGAAAAGGTGGAGATGAACTGGAATATGGAAGCCAACTCTGTCATAATGTTTACTATGTGCCTGGCACAAATACAGAGGAACTCCTGGGCTTGGAGAGCGATGTTCATATTCATCTGACTCCATAGGTCACAGAGTGAGAGTTTATCTACTTCTGTCCTAGGTTAAAGGTTATAAAATTGGACATCAGGGACAACTTACTAGCCAGACTTTAGGTATGGCTTGCTCATAGAATAGCTAGATGAGTAACAGGGGGTGGGGCAGTGACGCATGATGACAGCAGAATCCTCGCATGCCCAAGAAAAGAGAGGCACTGATAATCTTAAAAACATTCAGTTAACCTGGTACTAACAGTCCCCAAACCACACCTCAATATCATGGGCCCAACGCCAGTGATATGACTCACACAGACAAGCATCTAGTGGTCACTCAGCAGCCATTAGAGTTTCCAAGAAGTACTGTTATTTAGTTGCAGTCACTAAATAACAACTGAGAAGAGATTTCCCAATAAGCCATCATGGACTCTGCTTCTGAAGATCTTTCTGATAAAAGTCTTCCCAAAAGTCTGGCTTCCTAGAGGCCCTAGGGAGAGGGCCCAGGGTAGAACTTTATCCTCACAGATGCCACCTCATCAGAGATGGACCTTCCCAACGCAGTGAGGACAGTCTAAGGGCTACACCGGCTTTCTACAATCTGAACATCCTATCCCACTGTAATAAAGCTGGCCATCTGAATTACAGAGCAGGATCCAGAACAAGGAACTCCATGAAGAAGGACACAGGTCAGTCATCTATGGAAGGGCTGGCAAGGCAGTGAGGCAAATAGGGCCAGCGGATGTCACAGGGAAGCCTGCAAAGTTAGTCCAGCCTCCTGGCCAGTGGCACCCGTATCCTGGCTAATTAGGAGCAAGAGGGAAAAGGGTGGCTTTACCTCTCCATGGCTTTACCTCTCCATGGTACCTCTCCATGGCTTTACCCCTCCATGGTACCTCTCCATGGCTTTACTTCTCCATGGGCTTTCTCCCTGGAAAATCCCGACCTTATGGATTGTACCTCAGCTCAGCATGCAGCATTTCAGGTAACACCTTAGGTAACCACCTAAAACACATGTTCTTCAGCTCTTCAGGCTTCATAAAAACTAAAAGAGTTGCCAAAGTTGACTAGAAAGAAATAGTATAAGTCCATATTCTTTGCTTTTTCTGAAAACAAACAAGCCATAATATAAAACCTACATTCTACTGCAGCTACAAACAAGTAGTTAACTGGTGATGTTTCCTTGGACAGGATAAGCATATTTAAGAGAGAGGCTTAATCACCCCTCAGCAGATCATGCTCAACACTACTCATTGTTCTTCTCTTGCTGCCTGCCCTTGCTGGCATCTGCATTTGCAAATTCTATTACATCCTTTCTTACTAAGAAAGGCAAAAAATGTCACTAAAAACACCACCTTCATTCCTTCTTCAGACATCTATATTTTTATGATGCTGGTATCTGAGACCTACTATTTTGTTGTGTTCTTCAACAAAGTTAAATGAATATAAAAGCGTATTGAATCAAATATCTATACACAATATAGAGATTTAAGATTGACCAGCATTTGACACTCGACTCCAAAGAAGAATCCTGGATAAAGGACAGAAGGCTCCTAAGCTTGGCTTTGATTTTTTAAAATTTGCCTTTGACATGTCTCGTGTGTGTGTGTGTGTGTGTGTGTGTGTGTGTGT
>JADRCD010207078.1:0-22956 GCA_019843815.1 Montemys delectorum
GCGGGAACGGGGGAAAGCCGTGTATTTTCATTACTTGACAACGTGGGATCAGTTTATATATATATATATACACACATACATATACCCATTTGACCTAAATAGAAAGCAAATTAGAAGTTGGTAGGTAACAGCTTAATGGCCAAAGTAGTTGTAATCATTGATACGAATTTGAATATTATGTGTGTTGAAATGATGTGGAAAAGTGCAATCCCTCCACCCTTCTGATAATTGTAGTTGGTTTTCATACTCTTTCCCAATGAACCTCTTGGCTTTCCTTTCCTACCCATACATTTAAAAAAATAAGTGATAATTTTAGTCATTCACCAGTAGAAAAAGAGGTGTATTTTCATTACTTGACAACGTGGGATGGGTGCAATTTATTCCATTGTCACTAAAACAGAAGAAGCAATCCCATTTTAGGTACCACAAGGTGTCTTTCTATACAGCTCATTTGAATACAGGTGTTCCAAGGTGGGGTTTTCTATTTTGAAATTACCATATCAAAAATAAATGTGCCTTATTTTTTATAAGTCTTGTTAAATCTTATTACTGTCCATATCACTGTTTGGGAGGTGGGGTCTGGGAGGTTGGGGTAGGGGTACTTTCTATGACACAGAAATTATGTAATTTTTTTTGCTTGATAATGCTGGCCACATCCTGATCTGTGTCATTACATTTGTGGTGGTGTTACTCTAAACATTTTGACTATTTGAATGTACTAAGATGTCAGAAAACAAAACAAGGGAGAAAAATATTGTTAATTAAAATATGCTGCTGCCAAGGAAACTGCAAGTTGAAGCAAGGATTTTGTAACCCACGAGATCCAAGGAGGACTGCTTGCATTTCACAGTAGTTAACCATGTTAAAGAGAGAATGCTTTAAAAATAGACTTTTAAAACCCGCTGTGTGTAGCTCATCTTGATGTTCCTTACTGAAGAATATGTTCCAAACATTTGTGTGTGGTAAACTCAGCGTGTTAGTAGAGCCCATGTGCCATCACGGGGCCTTTGAGTTCCTTTGGGACTGCTGTTTCTTTAATAGAATAATAGTATTTAATTTCAGTATAGAAAGAATGTTCTGGCTGTATACAGTTTTGAAAATTCTCCTCAGTGTCTTAACCTAATTTAGTATTATTGACTTTAAACCTCCATTTACCTCTTGCCATTCCAATATGTGACAGAGAAAATCATTTCTGCCTCACTGTTTCTTCGGATAGTCATCTGGATTCTTCTTCAAGATGCAGCTCCTACACACTCTGTTCTGTCAAGTTCATAAAATCTTTTGCCTATAATCATTAAGGAAATACCAGAGTTGACAGAGTTGACTAGTGCAAGAGTATACCTTCGTGCAATAAGCATGTGATGTACATTCCCTTCCTCATTTGTCGGGGAATAAGCAACCAGACGATAACAAAACCACTCCCTCCTGCAGCTCTCTGCGCACCTAGCTAGGACTGCCAAGCGGAAGTCCGAGGACTATAATCAGTATGCTTGCCATATCTTCCTGTGGATGTCCACTGTGCTCTGTGGTTCAGTGGCTATGCCTAATCACTACAGAAGTTCTGATGAGGCCAAATGAAACCAGTGGCTGACATAAGTAATAAACACACCAGCAGACACCAGGGACCCGCCCTGTGTCCTGGCCGCCAGCTACAGGCTCACAGGTGAAGCAGAAATCCTATTTAACCAGCAGGTCTCTGCTTTTTAAAGTTATTTTCACATTACAACATCGGGGGAAATGAAGAGAGGGTTTTGCTTTGGGTCATGGTCAGGAACTAACTATAAAATGGAGTTTCTCTGGCACCCATGGGAAGCCAGCCACACTTGAGACATGCATCGGGGGTGTGTTTGTTGAGGCCTGTGACGTCTGTTACCACAGATGCTCAGTGGACCAAGGCTGTCCTGCTACTCTCCCCACTCTCTGAGAGTTTAATTTCATTTAGAGGTGCATGGTTCAGATATCAGCATTCTAAACATATTGCTTTAAAGGAAAGGCTGTGTGATGTTGGGAGGCTTCATGATTTCTCCTGCCCCTGCTGTGCTCGTGCTACAGTGTTCCACAGTCCTTTGTCTAGAGGAAAATGTTTACTTTCGTTTGGATTATTTTGCTCATTGAAATCAACAGTTTTGATATTTTTCTCTTGGAAGATTTTTTATAACTTTTTGGGAATATGTAATATAAGATCTCTAATAAAATATAATCTTATCCTGCACATTGTCTTCTAGAGTAATTCTTAATTCTATTTGCAAACAGATCTCTTAACACATTTATAACCAAGAAGCAGAGCAAAGCATCTGGGGGTGGGGTGGGGGGAAGCTGTTCTTGGTTTTGTTGTGACAAAATCAGCTTCCTTCAGCCCAGCCCTAGTTAAAGGGGGGGGGGGAAGGTGTTCTGTGAACAGGTGGCAGATGGATATTAGTAAGTTCCACATCTGCGTGTGGAACATCTTCATCCAGATAGATTAAGGGAAGGCTTTGGTCAGGTTCTATATATGGAAAGAACGGGGCAGAACAGGAAATGGAGGTAAGAAGGTCTTTGTAAACTGATCCAGAAAGTAAAGGCAGTGGGAAGAGAGAGGCTACCACTTAGCCTGCCCAGGCGAATGCCCAGCTGCTGGGGCTGAGGACTCTCTTCAGAGATCTCCATTGGGTGAGGGTGAAGAAGAGTATCCTGAGGCTCCACAGGTAACATGCTAACTGGGAAACTTCGATTTATTTCTGGTGACATGCAGTAAAATGTAAAAATACACTTCCCTGGGAAGTAATGAAAACTAAGTCCTTGGCTCTGTGAGTTTTCATTGTTAGCACGTTCCAGAACATTTAATAAAACTAGTAAAGAAAATTTGGCCGCCATGAGTATGCGTTCATAGTGATTCTGGCTTTGAGTGGTTGGATCAAAACCTACAGAAGAGAAGGAATTGGCAAAAGTGGCTGTCGTATGACAAGCTGAACACAAATGCCACGTGGCTGAAATAGAGCAGAATCCTCCAATATAAAGTGCTGTAATCTAAGGTAGGGAAATGCCTTCAGTACATCATGTTCAGCATAGAGAACACTCCCAATTCAGACTGAGGCTTTTCAGGTTCAGATGCTATCTCTTGGCTTGGCTTTCCACTGTTGCCCTCATTCTCGGGCTGTTCATTGCCAACATGGCCACCAGGTGATCCAGACCTGTGTGTAGACATCACCGAGACCTTGGTAGAAAGAGTAGCTTATCTTGTCGTGGACTGTCTTTAGTTCTCAGGCCAGTGATTGCACTGAGGATCAAACTGGAGAGCCACATGGGAAAGCAGATGGGCCCACGTAAAATGGGAATTGATGGCTATGGCGAAGGCATCTGGAAGGTGAGCCTGCTTTGCGTGGGAGTTGCCATCTCGATGTCGGACAGGCAGCGTACAGCAGAAACACACTGCTGAGGAAAACCAGGTGCAGATGGGAACTCCAGAGGAAGCTGAGAATATCTGCTTCACTCAACTTTCAGGAAAGACTTCATATAAGAAATGGTCTTGTAATTTGTAAAGGATTAATCTGATCTTAGTAGAAAAGACCAGAATGGGTCTTTAACAACCGGGAGGAGTTTCCACTCTCAGCAGAGAGCTGCGAAACTCGACAAAAGAGAATCGTACACATATTGTTGGGCATGGTAGCTACGGGCCTTGTGTGGCTCCTGGGTGTTTAAAACTTAACAAATGCCCCTTGCTCACTGAGAACCACGGCATGTCACACACACCTCTTCTGAAGCATGTGATAGTATAAGCAAGTACAACGGACAAGCCTGCACCAAGTTTGAGGCCATGTTTTGCTCTAGTCCTCCACCCACGGTGGAAGTCAGACTTGAAGCACTGGCTTGTCCTGGAAACCTGCTAGAACCAGAAACCCTTGGCCCCTACCCCAGACCAAGGAAACCAGAATCTGACTTTTAACAGTCTCCCCCGAGACTCTGTCCTCGCTGAGCACAGGCCTAGCACATTTCTTGAAGAGTAGCCTCAGCCTGTTTCTAAATAGCCCTTGACTGTTTAGAAATAGTCCTGTGCCCTACAAAGGACGAGAAACCTCCCCACGTGCTAGGTGCCAGAACAGCACCAACTCGGGTCCAGGCAGCTCCTGCTCGCAGGCCAGCTGATTCTAGCTTTGTTTTGTTTTGTTCCTCCTGTATAGCTGCCAAAGTGAGCTTCTAAAAAGGTATTGGGAAGGCCTCTTCCTTGTGTTTTGTTCCCCTTTGCCGGTACACTTGAAAAAGCATGATGTGCGAAGGCCAAAGAACCCTCCCTGGCCTGAACTTGACTATGCAAGCTGAGTAACTCCTGTCAGGCCGGCTGCCACGTCTTCTACCCTGCCCCCTCCCTGCTGTCTGTCTTCCTAGAGCTCTGGCATGCACAAAGGGCAGTCTTCTTGCACCGGGTCCTCCTGGGACCCTCCGTGTGACCAGCCAGCATATGGCAGTTCCTCCAGCGTCCTTTGCCAAGTCATTCTCTTGCTTTGCGTCTTTCCAAGTCCAGTGTCCACGAGGCTGGACTTGCCCAGAAGATAAGCTCTGCATTTTATTAGCTCTATGTGCTTTTCAGGTTGATCACAGGAGTCCCGGAAATCCTTGTTCAGTAGTAAATGTTGAGATGCGAAAGAATTGATAAAGAATAAAAGACTGAAAATTCCTTAATATTTTGTTTATTTATGTTACTCCTCTGCTTCAAACCCTCGGGGTATTTCCAGGCCTCAAATGAACGTAAAACTTTTGAAGCTGGGTTTCTAATTCCTTCAAGGCTGTGCTCTCACGCAAAGTCCTGTGCCTACCAACCAATCATTGTGTGTCTGCCATCTTTTTTGATGAAACCCTGGTTCAACTATCATGGACTGCAGGGATTTGATCCTGTTCTGAATTGTCCTGCTCCCTTTTCCAGGCCGTCTGTTTTCCTTGGAACTTGATGTATTGCACACTGTAGCCAATGAGTTAGTGGAGGGCTTGTGAGAGAGATCTCTTCTCTCTGTCTTAAGAGTGGCCATCTTCTTCTCATGTGGCAGATCAAAGTCAGTGTTGTGGGAGAACAGATGCTCAGGCTGTCTGCAGCCCCAGGAGCACAAGCCTGAGGACAAAGATAAAACCAAATGAACATGGGGTAGAGCCAAGGTTTTCTGACGTTGACCCGCTGGATGAACTAGCTCCAGACTTCTCCATGTGAAATGATAAGCCACGTTACTTTCAAGTCAGTCCTTTAATGGCCTGTTGCATGCTCATACCCAGCTGACACTCTCGCGCATCAGCACTGCGCCAGAGCAAACTTTCATAGAGCTGCCTTGCTCAATATTACATTTTCCTTGAACGATTCGTCCTGGCTGTGTACCAGACTGAGACCGTGGCTCACATCTTCTTCGAAATGTTTAATAAAATATTAAATAATTCATTATATCACAGGAAGGATTTTTTTTTCTCAAATATATGGCTGGAAGAAGGAATTTTAAAATTGCCAAATAACCAATGATGTGAGTGTTACAAATGCTGGATAGTTGGAAAGTTATTTTGATGTATACACCCCCGAGAACTTTTTGGCTCAAATGTGAGGTCGGACCCGCTCCTGTAGCATGAGATGACCCTTCCCGCTGTCAACCAGAAAACTCAGAGGTAGAGTGGGGGGAAAAGAAGAGGCTAGGCGTGGCAGCAGTGAGTCAAAGGTGGCTAGCTTCTTTGACGCGTCTCACCCTTGAATATCCTCAGACGTTTTCTGAATAGATTCGTATCACTGAAAGATCAGGCGTGGATTTCTGAATCTGCAAATAAGGGAAGCATTGAAACCATGATATTGAACAACAGGATTGATTTTGCAGGTCAATTTGATTGTTCTTGAGTTCTGTGGTCTGCATTGTTTCATAGTTGTATTTGCTTGTTTGTGTGTTTGGTTTAATCCATAGCAGAGCTGAGAGATTTACTTTCTAGTCCAAGATATGTAAGGAAGTGTTAGTGAGGACAGTATGTCCCTGCTTCACTAATCCAAAAGTAGCTGTCATTGGTTGGCTTTCCACACCTGGTCTGAAGTTGGGCATTACCTCTTATTTTGGGGGATTGACCTGAGCCTAAAGGGTTAATGTATCCCCAGCAAGGAGGGAGGAGGGATGAGAACAGAGGATTGACAGCTGCAGCACAAAGCCTGGCTCTCTCTGGTCCAGTTGAAGTTTCTGGAATTTGAAATTAGACAATTGTGAAATTTAAATGCCTTGTGCCCAAGTCTGTTGACTCCAGAACCCTGTAATAAAATAATACAATGAATATATATTCACTGTATTACCAGAATAATAAAATATAAGTTTGGGCAGAACAGTATTATTATAGGGTATTAAAAGTAACTCCATTCATTAGTCTATAGTAAATCTATTTTAGAGCTATCAACAGAGTTTAATCTGTCAACCATAAATGTAGGAATAGTTGCCACAGAGACAGGACATCAAAGTGTTAATAAGATACATTTGAAACTAGTTTTAGCTTTGATGGTAAGCTATATATTTTAATGTTCTCTAGAACCTTGTCAAAATTCAGTCTGTTGGTCCTGTGCCACTGAACTGTTGTTATAAGGGTGAGGTTGTTCAACTCAAAACAAAACAAAACAAAACAAACAAACAAAAAAAAATTCCATTGGGTAAAGGGATTGGGCCACCATCTCCCAAATTCAGCCTGTTTACATGATAGGAAGGGAGTGAGTTTTCTAGAGTGTTCTCACAGAGGCACAGATACCTGTTCTTGTTGCTTTAACATGTATAGGGAAAGCGAATCCCTTTTGTACACACAAATTTAAATGAAAGAAAATGCAGGGAACAGAGCAGGAGTGGCAAACATGGCTGGTCTTGGAAGGGCTGCACCTCATCCCCTTAGAAATGATTGGTGAAAATGAACCTGATTTTTACAATTCTATTTGGGCACCTGGGATCAAGGAACCAGGGTGTTGTCTAGAGTTGAAAATGTTCCAGAGTTCCAAATAGAAGGCAAATTGCTTGTCTTAGCCAGCCCAGGGAGTGTGGAGGGTGAAACTGCCTCTCTGTTACATTACAGTGAAGTTTAGAAAGCAGTGTGCTCCTTAGTTTTTGTCAGCCTGACACAGACTGAGTAACCAGCAAAGGAGAAATTTCAGTTGATGAATTGCCTCCATTAGACTGGGCTGTAGGCATCTTGTAGTTTGTTTCTGATGATTGAAAGAGTCCACCCACCTCCACGGTCCTGGATGTATAAGAAAGCAAGCTGAGCAAGCCACAGGAAGCAAGCTGGGAAGCAGCCTTCCTTCATGACGCAGAATTAATTCCTGAGAAGCCGTAAAGTGGTGGTTCTCAACCTGTGGGTCGTGACCCACTGGGGAGGGGTCACATATCAGATATCCTGTATATCAGATATTTACATTAAGATTCATAGTAGAAAAATTGCAGTTAAGAATTGTCAACAAATAGAATTTTACAGTTGGAGGTAACCACAACATGAACTGTATTACAGGGCTGCAGCGTCAGGAAGGGTGAGAACCTCTGCTGTAAAGTCAGATAAGCCCTTTCCTCTCCAAGTTGCTTTTTATTTATGGTGTTTATCCCAGCTACAGGAGGCAAGCTAGGTTGAGGGAAGAGCTGGGGTGGCAGCTGGGGGACTGCAGGAGAAAGAAGATAGCTCTAACAATGGCTTTGGTTCCCTTCATCTTTCAGAAGGCATGGAAGTAAAACCATAGCTCTGGTATCTTTAGTAGCTAACATGTATCCTGACATAGCACGCATTGTAGACTCACGGTCTGTCTTCTGGAGTTCCACCTTCATAGCCACACTACAATGTGACATCTTTGTCACACTCATTGTACAGAACAGAGCAGTGAAGAGTGTTGAGACAGACTTCCAACTGTGGTCTATGCAGGTGTCTGAAAACCCTAGCCAAAGCTACCCGGATTGGTTTTATAAATAAACTGCATTGGAGGTAGCACTCGTTTACATACTTTGTATGGGCTACTTTGTAGCTAAATGGTAGTAGAGTCGTGCTTGAAGAGCTGAAACATTTACTCATGGTTCTTTCTAGAAAAAAGGAGGAAGTGTGACCTCTTAGAGGATGGCAGGAAAGGGCTGTTTACAGGACCTTACACTTCAGAGGGAACGGTAGTTAGAGCAGAGAATAGGAAGTCTGTAGTGGCATCAACAGAACGAACGAACATGGGATTGGTATCTGCTGGTCTGGATTCTAGTCCTAATTATACCAAATGTTGCTCTGGGACCTTGAATAAGTCACACTGCCTCCTAAGAAATTGTTTTTTCCCCTGGTCTAATTAAAGCCACACTGCAGAGTTTCCAAATCAGGCTTTCTGACCACTTTTTCTGATGGTGGGAAGAGTTCTTTCAGCAGATGAAGTAAAATGTATTTTAACTGGTTCCCCATGGCAACGCTTACAGCTATTTCCAAATAACCTTTTGAAGTTTCTGTGTTTTGGTTGGACACCTTTGGGTGTTTAAGGTTGGGAATAGAATTATCTTAATGCAAAAAGTTATTTTTGTTTTCTTTATTTTTATAAATGCCAGTGATTGGTTTATTCCCCTGAAACCACCTAAATCTGAAAAACAATGTTCTTGAAGCTTTGAAGAAGCTGAACGCAGGAATTGCAGGGTGACATGAAACATTCAGAAAGGACTGTATGAAGACAGCTGTTCCCAGCTGAGTCCACACTGGAAACTTACAACCAACATGGGTTCAGACCAGCTCAGTGACAGTGAAACAAGAATTCTCTTTAGTAGAATGGCTGACATGGGAGTCACAACTCCTTAGGAAACTTCAGTCATGGACCTGGAGACATGGCTCAGCAGATGAGAGCATGCAATGCGTTTTGCAGAGGATCGGAGTTCCTAGAAACTCTTGCAGGACACTCACAACAACCTTGACTTCCTCAAAGAAACCTGACTCCCTTGTCCGGTCTCCTCAGGTACCTCATTCTTGTTCACAAACATACACATGATTTTTTAAAAAATTAAAGAAAGAAGTAAATGAAGCTTAAGAAAAAGAAAGAAAGGCTAGACAGTGGTGGCGCATGCCTTTAGTCCAAGCACTTGGGAGGCAGAGGCAGGCGGATTTCTGAGTTCGAGGCCAGCCTGGTCTATAGGGCGAGTTCCAGGACAGCCAGGGCTATACAGAGAAACCCTGTCTTGGGGGGTGTAGAGAGCCGCGCCCGAGCTACAAGATGGCGCCGGCATCCGGTGTCTTCTCCCTGTAACAAGTAGTCTGCGCATGTGCTTAGGGCCAGAGCGCGCCAAGTCTCAGCCTATCCCGGGGTGTCTCATGAGGTAATAAGCAAACAGCTAATCAGAGGTGAACACGCCGCTCCAGGGCATATATAAGCAGTGCCTTTTCGGGGTTTGGGGTCTCCCTCTTGAAGATGCAATAAACGGTTGCTACAGAAGGATCCTGGTGTCCTCGTGTGTTCTTGCTGGCAAGACGATTGTGCGGTTCACAGGGGGAAAAGAAGGAAGGAAGGAAGGAAGGAAGGAAGGAAGGAAGGAAGGAAGGAAGGAAGAAATCAATCAATCTTAGTCTTGGGCTCCCTGTAGTTAAAAATCTATCTGTAATACCCTTGCCTTAAAAGACTATGGGAAAACAGTGTAGCCTTTGCTCTTAAAACTGTGTAGCCTGGGCTGGAGAGATGGCTTGGGGGTTAAGAACACTGATTACTCTTCTGAAGGTTCTGAGTTCAAATCCCAGCAACCACATGGTGGCTCACAACCATCCGTAATGAGATCTGACACCCTCTTCTGGTGGGTCTGAAGACAGCTACAGTGCCCTTATTTATAATAATAAATAAATCTTTAAAAAAAAAAAGATAGTGTAGCCTTTGCTCTTAAGAACAATGTAGCCTTTGCCCTTAAAACAATATAACCTTTGCTCTTTAGAAGAGCAAAGGCTACAGTGTGGGGTGGGCCGAAGCAACCTCTCCCAGACAGTGGGTGTTCATTGAACCCTTGTCTCAAGACACGCCACGGTGAAAGAAGCATGTGTCAGTCAGTTGTTTCTGCCTTGACTCTTTTCCATAGAGTATATTTTAAAAACTTAGTCTCAAAGCAGAGTCCAAAACTACTTATATATCTATTTTGGGAACAGAGAAATATCAGAAGTTCAAAGTCATTATCTGAGAATGAGCTTCTGTTGAGCTAACACCAGCTGTGGCCAGGTGGCTATCCAGTTGACTAAGCACTGCATATACTGAGCCTGCTTCACATTCAGTTCCTCCTATCAGAATAGAACTGGAAAGACTGAAGAATAACTTCCAACATGACGCACGCCGGTCCAAACCCTGCAAGCTATAAATAAATAAGACCATATTTGGAGGTAGGACCTTTGCAGGTGTTAGTAAACTAAAGATTTATAGATGATACCGCCTCAGAGTTCCTGAACAGGCCCCAAGTTCACTAAATGCTAAATGTACTCATGAGGCAGACTGGAGGACACAGAGACCAGGTCTCCTGTGACTGTGGTGGCATCAAAGCTTGGACGCAGCCACTGTTGTGATCTGGCTGCAAGTTGATGCCAAGCTGAAGTCACTGAGCAGTGTCCTGAAATTCTCCAGAGACGCAGTGCTGACTGACACTGTTGGAATCAAAGCAGCATGGACCAAGTTTCTGGTGCGTTAAGCTAATCAGTTGGTGGCCCTTCAGGACAACGTAATTGTAATCTTTCATTCTGATTGCCTCCCGGGGCAGACTCTGTACACCCTGTGGCTCTGCCAGAGAAGGAAGAGCTAAGTGAGGCATTATGAGAATTCCAAACAGACACAGGCATGCCAAGATCACAGTGGTACTCAGGACTGTAGGGATTCTCGGAGTAAGCTCAAGGTGCCTCAAGACCAAGTACTCAGCACAGAGGAGTACCAGAGGACAGCCCCAGCCGTGACAGGGTACCAGACCAGGGGAGGGATGAGTCAGACACCAAGACTAGGCTGCTTGGCAACTTCTGACGGTCTGACAATCAGAAAATTGCTTTACTTATACAGATTTAAAAACATTGATGATTTCAGTAGATACAGATCATATCAATTTATTCTGATCATACTTTTCTAATATGATTAGGGTTGCAGGTTAAGCACAGGTAGAAAGATTTTATTATTATCAACCCCATATCCTTTTTCCTAAAATTCTAAAAGTCATTTTAGTGCAAGCAAGCAAGCAAGTAACAGAATGTTCTCAGGCTGGCAGCATCTAGCGGTTTCAAGATGCTTAGACAGGGCGTAGATGGAGGAATGAGTCAGTCCAGGTGAGCTGCCTGGCTTTGAGCAGTCTACTGTTAACTTTTAGTGGTCAGTTATATTGCTTGCAGATTCTCCTAAGCCTGAGAATTTGGGCTTGGGAATCATTGTAGCTGTTATTCATAATCTTTTAAGAATTTGTCTAATAAAGGAAATCTTTCATTTCTATACTAACATTTCAGCAACCTGATGTAAACCATTCTTCCCAAGAATGACAAATCTCAAAGCCGTACTCTTCTAAGGTTCTCTTACGTTGTTCTTGCGCCACCTATACCTGCTAGCATATTATCTTAGTCACTCTAGCTCTTGTCACAGAGTTCTTACGAGGGGCTTTGTGTGTGTGGTCTTTTATCTTGTAGGTTATAATTCTAAGAAATTCTAACTATTTTGTAAAAGGAGTTCTGTGTTCTGATTTACTGTCATCTGTCCTGTCCTGCTGAGCTTTTTCAACCCCCTCTGAATTCAAACAATTCCTAATTATTTTGTTTCATGATTTTACTCAGAGACAGATAACAATCTCCAAGGCACAGGAAAGACTCCCAAGTAGGGTCCACTAGAGTTGTTACTTCCTTGAGAGCAGGCGGTAGTACATTCAGGACTTTCTCAGGAGAATACAGAAGCAATTTTGTCAGAGAAGACCTAGGTGAATCATCATGCTTATAGCTCCGCCCCCCCCCCAAGAGCATAACACACAGATTCAAACCGGAAATAAAGGGCTTCAGAATCATAGCTTGTGGCTCAGCTTTGCTGGTGTCTTGTAGGAACAGCTGTGCTGGCCTCGGGGCTTTAACAATTCCCTTAGGAAATGGCTGTGCCAAAGGGAATTTGACAAAGGGCAGGAAATAAGAGACAAAGACAGGAGAAAGAGGATGAGAGAAGTGGGAGGGGTATTTGTCTAGGGTACCGGGCAAAGGACTGCCTCTGGATAGAGAGAACACATATGTGGCCCATAGGCAAATGGTAGTTTAGAAGGGTGAATGGGGAAACCCGAGTTAGAATGAGTTGCTTTGTTTCCACTGGGCTTGTTTAGATGGCCAAAGGGAGGCTTTTGATTGGTGGACTTGAATACTGAGGCTAGACTCTGATACTCAATCTCAGTGGAGGAGGAGGCCAAATAAGGGAATGGACCTTGAGGGCTAGTTTTAATCTAATGGTTTTTAGCAAGGCAGAGGGAATGGGGGAGAAGGGCCAGGCCTACCAGGGCCATGATTGTCATCCGCAGGCCTGCTAGAGCCCTTCAAGTTCACCATCAGTTTTGATTAGTGTGTGTAATGCACAGGAAAACAGAAGCTGTTTTCAAGGATTCACCTCCATTTGCACACGCTGCTGCTCTTCTCAATTCATTTATGGTGAGTAAAGTCTCCTAGACGTGACATCACTGGGTGTTGTCCCTCAGTGGGATGTATGAAGGGTTTTCACTTACCAGGAGCTTTTTAACTATTAGATGCAGATGACGCTCCACTCCCTAGTCTCATTGTAGCCGTGAAGCAGGTTGGCCTTATATAATGATGGAGCCTTCAAAGTTTTGTGGCAAAAGCTGGAGAGCTAAAAAAAACCAGGCTGAAAATTAAGTTTCTGTGATCCAGTGCACTGTTTCTTGGCTTACGCTGTAAGAAATGATTGGCAGACACAGCAACGAGTTGACAAACTGAAGCTGTGGTCACCAGGAAAGTGTTCTTACATGTGCAAGAACTGAGCAGACAGGGACACCTCATAGAAATACCGAGGAGCCTAAAGACAGAGCTTCCGAAGGGTTTACCAAGCAAATATCAGTCCCCAGGAGATGCCCTAATTGTGGGGAGTAATGCCCAGTTCCAGGAAACGTCCCCAGTAAGGGGTGGATCTTCCCCCCACCCCTCCTATGTGCAATCGGTATCTCCTCCTCACCTGGGGCACAGAGGTCAATGGAAACAAAAAACAATGGGCTCCACCCAATGAGAGATAACCAACTCATGCTGTAAACCTATGTACTGGAAAGGTACAAAACGTGTGTGCTTTGGTTCCTGGGGGTTGCCTTTGCTCCGAATGCAGGACAACCCCAGTGTACTGGTTCAATAAAAACCTCATGCTAATTGCAGCAGTCTCTATCCCTGATTCTTCACAAGTGGGGCACCCACGCTGAATTTAACACAAGAACACAGCAAAGAGCAAAAAAACCAGACAGATACGCATCACATACCAAAATGTGCCAATGTCTCATGAGTCCAACATAGCATATAACGAAGACTACATTTGATACTGATTGTAAAGAGGTGATCATTCAATAATAGTAAGGCACTAATTAGAAAACAAATGAAACTGCATATCTGTTGCAAACAGATGAAAATTGGTTTGTACACTAGAGATGCAATTGAATAACCAAGGTTATATGTAAAATGAGATGAAAAGGAAATATTTTAATTGCTTGAGAAGAAAGGCTTTTCTAACCTTGATATAAACCTGAGCAATGCAAAGAAATATCAACCAATTTGATGATAAGAATTAAAAGTGATATTGTCAGAGATGCTATACAGACAAAAGAAACTGAAAAGGTATTTCCAATATGTGTTATTAGTTTATTTAACAATCACTTGTGGTACACCAGCTATAAGACAGAAACTGTAGTCGCTGCTAGGACCAAAATGACAGTAAGCCATCTTGACCTCAACAAGCTTGACCCGCTAAGTAAGGGACCACATGGGACAAGTGCTTCAGAATACAATGAGTATTATAGGTCACATCTAGTTGTCATAGCAACATACAAATGTGAAAAGTAAATAGGACTTGACCTCTCTCATGTATAAAGAATTCATTAAAACTCAATGAGGAAAATGGTAGCATAGGCAATCTGACTGAAGACTGAGTGGGAGATTCCTAGATAAGAAATGTAGGTCACCAATAAACATGTCATTATCTTCATGAGTAATCAAAGGTATGCAAATTAAACCAAAATAATACATCTACCCCTAACTTACCAAGTAATAAGATAAGCAGTAATAAGGTACTGATGCTAATATGCAGGGAATTAGATGCTCTCACAGACTTTGATAAGACTACATAGTATAGAAAAATCTGATAATTATATGTTAATATTTATAACTTTAAAATCCATGTTTTTATTCAGTGTAATAGACTTAACTGTTTTGTTCCTCCAAAATTCATGTGAAGGAGACTTACACTGACATTTAAAGAGACACAATTATGACAGTGGAGCCCTTGCGATGGTCCTTGTGACTAGAGGTGCCAGCAGTCATTAAATGCCAGGAATAATTCTTCTAGGGATGGGGCTTTCTGGTATTTCCCACACCCTTGTTGGTATGTGAACTGGTGGCATTACTATTCAGATCTGGTTTAGGCTACCATATAGTTGACATTTCATAGATGCAACTTCTCTGTCCTATATAGAAGACACAATTTCACAGCAGATGTCCTGGTCATTCAACACTAAGTGGTCAGCCCCAACCCAAAGGCATCTAGCAACATTCAATAGACCCGACAGGTTGTAATTATACATTCACATGTATACATACATGTGAAAATATATGTACATATGTAATAATAGTAATCAAATGCAAAGAGATGGAGCAAGATGTCAGGGAAAAGTACGTGTTGAATTTTGAAGATGTAGTCCTCATGAATATTAAAAATAGATTGTATTTTAGATTGAATACTGTACCTTTTACAAAGATAAATAATATACTGAGTTAAGTATATTGAAATTTTGAAAGGAGATACCCAAGAGATTTCACTCTTTCTTCCTACACCTCTAAAAACTCTATCAATCTGAGGAACCAGGAAGTAACTGAAAGACAGAAGAGAGCCTCAGAGAGAACCAGCAGCACACACATTCATCTTACACCCTTGTCTCCAGAACTGTGAAAAAACACATTTGATTGTTTAAGGCTTCAGACTATCGTACTTTATTATGATGATCTTATCTGAGTTGTATTTATTTGTGTGTGTGTATATATATATGTGTGTGTATATATGTATATATATGCATTTATAAGCAGTTAATAGAAAAAGCAAAACCGTATAAACACAGCAACCTACATCAAAACCGTACATCAGAGATTAGCAAGCTATGGACTATGACCAAGTCCAGCTCATTGCCTAATTTTGAATACGGAATATAATTGGAATATAGCCATATTCATTTTTAAATTCATCATCTCTGGCTGTCTTACTGTCACAACAATAGAACTGAATAATTGCAGCAGAGACTTCCTGTTTGCATAAGCCTCAAATATTTATTATCTGATCCTTCATAGGAAGTTTGCCAGCCATTCCTCTGTACAGTAGATTAAAATTACAAACAATTGGAATAGTCATGCATTTTATTTGTCTAAAATTATTGTATATCCATAATGTAGAACATTATGCAGCAATTGATAAAGTAGATTATATATAAAGACATGCAAATGTTTGTTAAGGGATTTGGATAAATGAGAGTCATAGCTCAATATGTATAGCATAATCCATTTATGTGAACCCTATGTATATAGATTCATATTGATGTATGCTTCCATTTGCTAATTACAGCTAGTAAATTCTGATATTATCACATTAATGGAAAAACATTGAAACCTGTCATTTATGATCATTTCCTAACCATTTAATTAAGCAATGATGAAAAAAAAGTAAGTCAGAAACAGGACAGCAGCTATTTCTAAGAAACTCAGTAGACACAGAATGGAGTAATGAGCCTGTAGGCCTAGAGTCTAGGATGATCACCCACCATGGATTTCTGATGTGTGTACTGTGGGTGTGGTTGGATTTTTCTGCCATGACATGTGGCCTGATGGAGCTAGGACTCCTCTGAAAAAAGCATTATGTTGAATTAAGACAAGACAGGAGTGTAAACCATCACTCTGTCCTTTCACAAGCTAGGTCATTGGACGCCACCAAACCAATTGTTTTTACTCTTGAAATTGTACTTTGTGCTTAAGACGGAAGGTGATGTCCTTAACTTTCTGAGTTCATGTACTTTAAGTCCTCTGAAGCGGCCTCTGTAGATTTCCACTGTAGAGTGTAGATTGCCACAGAACTTTGCTACCTATACACTGCCACCCGTAGATAGTATAGCTGGGTGTCTTCATGGAGACGTGACCTAGAGAGCCACCCGTAGATAGTATAGCTGGGTGTCTTCATGGAGACGTGACCTAGAGAGCCAACCTAGGAGTTAGTTTCAGCATCTCTGATCTTCCTGTCCTCAGCTACACAGTCCAGAAAGACATTGTTTTTCTCCCGTTCTCTAGCACAGTCAGTAACAGCACCATCCAGCCTGGATGGATGTCCATCATTATGGTAACCAACAGCATTTCACAGATGGATGTCCATCACTATGGTAACCAACACTATCTCCCAGATGGATGCCCATCACTATGGTAACCACACCATCTCCAGGATGGATGTCCATCACTATGGTAACCAACACCATCTCCAGGATGGATGTCCATCACTATGGTAACCAACACTATTTCCAGGATGGATGTCCATCACTATGGTAACCAACACCATCTCCCTGCTTCTGGCTCAGTGCCTATGCTCCATTTTCTCCTTTAACCCAGAACCAGGCTCAGATTTGTGGCTTCAACTCACATGTTGTTGTTTTCTCTTTTTCTTAAATAATAAATTATAACAAATGGTAATTATGCACAATCTGTTTTCCCTTCAAAGTAAGATATCACCATGACCCGGTGTTTTTTTGTTTTTTGTTTTTTTTTTTTAAGTGTCTAACTAAATATTGCAGCTCCTTCCCATAACAATGCAAGTTTTTGTTTGATGAAAATCCATAGAAGAGATTGTGGGAATTTTTTAATGCTCATTAATTTTCACACTACTCCTTTTTAATTAACTTTTTTCTAATGGGTTTCATTATAGCATCTTGGCATATGTGTGAATGTGTATGTGTATATATATATTTATACTTTGTACTTATCCACCCCCTACACCACTGATCTCTTTGATCCTCTTTCTCCCTTCTTGCTGGACAGTAGAGAGAATCTCTTATATACTATACGGAGGCATCACCTGTCAAAAAAAGCTGGTGGCCTATAACCTGAGGCAGGAAATAGGAGGTAAAGGTTCCGGTAGGGAAAGAGGAACTCTGGGGTAAAGTTACGTGCAGGGAGAGATTCGCCCCAGACTCTAGGGAGACTGAGGAGAGGTAACCAGCTATGTGGCACTCGTAGAATGGGATAAATGGGTTAATTAAGTTAGGAGATAAATTAGTCAGGGATCGAGCCAAAGCTTGTGGCCTAGGCATTTATTCATAAATAGTAAGTCACAGAGTCATTATTTCGAGAACTGGAGGCAGGGGTAGAAAAGCCCACGGGTACATTGGATCTCTTCCTCCTCTCATTGATTCTCCCATGTTTTCACATCACACATACTCTATTGCCCTCTCTTACCCACCCTCTTCCTTCCTCTTACGCTTTCCATTAACGCCCCAATGCCTAGGCGTTCCCATGAGGAACTGCAGGAGCTGCCACAGCTCTTGGAATGCTTCTGGTGGATCTGCAAGTCAGTGGGTTCCTAGTGTGTTGGAAAAGTATGCTGACATAGGTGAGGAATGGGGAACACAGTTGGACTGCCTGACTGATACCAAGCTGTGACGAATTGGTACTACCTGTGTCATCCGTTTTCTAAGAGGAATCATGTATCCTCACTGCAGACTTCTAGTGTGTTTCCCCTTCACTCCCTGTATGCAGGTTTGCTGGGGACATAGTACTGTAGGAGATAGAGGAGAAGTACAGCTCAGTCGTACTTGGTTGCAAGCAGCTCACTATTTATTGCACTAGATGTAACTGTTGCTTTTCAATAAATCCTTCTCTTAGTGACCAGTCTCCCAGAGGCAGACCTATCCAGAGCACTATTTTACAGGAAAATATTTTTGCAAGCATTAAGTGGACATTTTCATTCCCAGAAATCATTTGCTGTTGGCTCTGCACTTTTTAAATCGATGGGCTTCTTCATTTCAGATGGAAGTCAGAGAAGAAGTCATCTTTTGGCTGTCAATGCAAACCTATATTTTTAAACCCCTCGCAGTGGGCCCATGGTGTTGCTTTCAGGCTTGGCTGAGAACGGAGAAGGTGTTGTTTCGTTCTGCTAAAATCTCTTTTACAAATCAAATGTGAGCCCAGGGAATCTAGCTTCCTAAATTTTATTATAAGCCCTAGCATGCAGGCAGGGCTGCTAGCTGCTGTGGGGAATACAACCACTCGAAAGGACCAGGAAAACTCTTTGTGTTTTTGAGTGAGTAACAAAAAAGGAACAAGGCGAGGATAGAAGTCATCAGCTGTGAACGGCCGAGCCCTGTGGCTTCCTGGGATTGACACCATGAAGATGGAATAGAAACCTGTCCCACAACTGCAGCTTCTTTCTGGCACACGTTCAGACCCCCCACGGTTGGCATGACAGCGTGTGTAAGGAACAGGGTGCCAGCCTGGGCTTTGGAAAGGCATGGCTTATCTCGAGGGCTGATCACTGGCTCTCACTCAGTCTCTTCATACCCTGAATGATGATGCTGTATCTCTGGGGGAAATGGAAGATGAAGGAACAGTGGGGTAGAGAAGACCTAAGCAAAGGGTGGGAATGTGTTCTCACACCCACAGCGTGACTGCAGCACAGGATGCCCAGCATGAAGAACTGAAAAGGACCAACTACACTTCAGTGGGTGCCATTGCTGCTTCCTGGGCACTGGACCAAACAAACACCACAGTATAAAAATTGACAAGGCCCCAGAGAACAATGTGTAGCCCAGAAGATGTTTCATTGTATATCACAAGGAAACATACATAAATGTATCTTTATGCCAATATAAAACGGATGAGATGACAGGAAGGAAGCAGAATTACATAGGAAGAAATTAAACTTTGAACTGTTCAAAATGAAGATGTCTTTAGCCAGAAACTAGAGAATAAAGTTCCATCTCTCCTCAGAGTAGTAACTTTGAAAACCTCTGTACTGGCACTCTTAACCACACAGAGAATTTCTCCAGTACCTCCTGAAAGAATAAATAGATGGTTTACCAAATGACAGAGAAGACATGGCAACTCAGAGACTTAATGAAACCAGAGACCCGGAATCACAATTGTATCATCTTGCAGCTGATGGGACATGCCCCATTGTGTAGTTAACCTGTGCCCATGGGAAGACAGGGTAGTGCAGATTCAGCAGAAGGCAGGGGCGTAAGATGAGGACTGGGGTCCTCATTCGTCATGGGTTATGGATTTCAAGTACTTACTTGAAGCATACTAGATGTCACAAGACATCATTGATTCTGAAAAACACTCAGTAAGGAGCTGTGACAGACTAAAATGGCAGAGTCAACATTGCTAGAAGTCTTAGAAAGTGGATATTTTCATGTGTGGCTCAAGTCATCTTTTTCAGTATCATCTTAAAGCTGTTAAAAATGTCAACTGACCCTGCCTAATATCTATTGAATCACAAATTTCTAGTGAGGGGCTTGGCATATGATTTAAATAAAACAAAACAAAAAAAACTCACTTATTTGTTTCATTTCATTTTTTTTTTGACCTAGCCCAAACCTTCCCTTAATAAATAATAATGCTTAGGTCTGGAAAAGCAAATGACTTGGTCTTGATCACTGTGCTTGTTAATGGAAGAACCACAGTTGAATATGGTAATGCCTTTTGGCAATTCTTTAATAGACAGTCGAAATCTCTGTGTACAATATTCAGGAATGTAGCGGGGCAGGGGAGGGGGGAATGGTTACATGAGAGACATGAGAGAGACGGATCCTATCATTTAATCATGTGATGCTCATTCTCCTTCTATACACCCTCCCATGACTCTCAACGTCTTTGTTCACTGGAAGAGCTAGCGTTGATAAATCCTTTGAGCTTCAATCTACTTTCCCCATCCAAGAGCAAAGGCATTTGGATAGTCAGCTTGTACTGGCGATGAGTCTCTGGAAGAGCATGCTTGTAACCCTAACTCACAGATAAGACTGTTTCACACTGGGATGTGAACTTCCTCCAGGATAAGTGTGCTATGTGTGCCACCAGAGTCAGAACCAGTCACCTACCCACAAACATCCACTTTCTTTAAGAAGAAAATCTAATGAGTTCTAAGGAACACTTATTCTATACAAATAGACTACCCTTATATTTTTCCACAATGAAGAGGAATTAGACTTTGAGCCAAGAGTTAATTTCTTCTAAAAGGCACAGCTGGAAGAAGGAGCTTAGAGAGTTGACGTTTCCCTTTAGTTGGACTCTTCTGACTTCACACATACTTGGTGGATTCTCAACCTGGTGTCTCCAGCAGATTTTCACTTTACAGTCTTTCAGCTCTTTGGTGGAATGCGTTCTCATTTCTGGAAGTATCCTATATCCAGCTCTCACCTATCTGCTGGTTTACTTATGGTCATTTTTGCGTCACCACTACACTGAACAAACAAGACTGTTAAGGGACATTTGCGGAAACCACTTTATTTTCTTTTCTTATGATTACTGCAAGCAAATCCACTCCTAGGGAAATGTATCTGTCTCAGATGAAATTGGTAGTGGGTGTGCCTGAATTATTTTGGAAAAGAAAATCCAGAGTAGAACCATTCCACTCTCTATCTCCCCTCTTCCTGTATATGGCACACAGAAACTTCTTGTACCTATTAAAGAATTACCAAGAGCCATTCCCTGATTCAGCCGTGGCTCTTCCATTAACTGGCATAGTGATCAAGACCAAAATCTCAGTTCTATCACCTGGATGTTCAGCCAAAACTCTAACCCCATGTAAATTGGTAGCTTTCTCCACAAGCCTCATGCCTACCTGTTAGTGCCTGTGAGGGGAGAAGGAACAGAATGGGATCAGCCTTACCCTAGCTCTCCTCTGCAGTCTTCAATGCTCTAAGAAGATGGGAGTGGGGGATAAAGGCATGGGAAGGTCCTTACGGACTGCCGTCTTATTTTAGAGAGACATTTGGTATTAATTTCTTAAGTTGTTTTGGGATGTCCATGGGAATCCTTATTATTCGAGCCCATGGTTTAACCAATCACTTGGTCTTCCTCCCATAGATGTCCCATCATTTAGAACAATGTCTTCCTATAAGACAGTCTGGTTTTCCTTTAGCCTTCTGGTAGGCATCTATTCCTACTACATAAGTAACGTTTATGTTTGTCAGGCGTGAGTCATGTACCAGGCTGGTATCAGAGATCATGTCACAGTGGTTTCTCAAAATCTCCATAAAAGCCAGTACAGAGCCAGTGTCACCTCTGAGTGATGGTGGAAAGCACTGGAGGGACAGGTCTTGGCACTATAGCATGTGCTGTGCAAAGAGTTTCTTTCCAAATTACTGTCTTCCAGATGTATAATTTCAAGTCTTTTATTCTCTTCTTTTGAGATAAGGTAGTAAGAGTTTAACAAAACTAGATGTAGATCACTTCACTACAAGTCCTAAGTAGGCCGTTTTTGCACATCATTTTGGAATCCGTAGCAATCCCCACGTGTTGAGATCAGAGTCCTTGTAATCTTCCTAATGGATTCAGATATGGATGGAGCGTGGACTTAACTTTGCTTCTGATCTCTCACTTGGTCTTACAGCTTCCTTATCCCTGGGACTTGACTTCTTGTCTCACTGACTAAGCCCCCTCCTTTTCCTGTAACTTCATTGGCACAGCAACTTTTCTTAGCATTACTCATTCTTTGGTTCTGTATCTTGTTACAATGCAATGAGTTTTTGCTGTCTATTTGCCAACTGACAAACCTAGGGAAAATAGATGTTTGTTCTTGTCTATTCAATCTAAGACTATTGTATATTTTTCAAAACAGGGCTAAAGGACAGGGCTGCTGAGGGGCATTGACCAGTTCTCTTGGTTTTAGTCTTCGTTGAACTTCATTATCTAGCCTTCCACAGACTCTTGAGCTCATTAGATTCTTGTTCTCTTCCATTTGGTGAGACAGCATTGTTTGTTGCTTATAAAAATTGTGGTATTAATCATCGCAAGAATCATGTTGTGAAGTCTGTTTGCCAGTTGCAGTTTAGCTGCTATGTACTTCATTTTGTTCCACATCCTTATTTCCAGCAGAATAACAAACAGAGGCAAATGTTAAAAATGCCTTCAGAGAGAAGGCGAGACACAGATGCAACTGTCTATCTCAGACTAAACTTTTCCTGAAATATTTTATTTGCTGTTTAGAGGAAATGAGAAAGTGTGTGAAGATGGCCTAGAGGTGGAGCTAGGAAGCTGTCCGAGTTACCACTGCTAATCATGCCGTTATCAATAACAACAGGACATCAGTAATAACAGTATGAATATTTTAAGTGCTTTAAACCTTCCTGTAAATCCCGTAAGGAATGTCCCAGCAGACTAATCTACTTTGGAAAATGATTTGAATTTAGAAAGCTAAATATTTAGGACAACTTTGATTGGGTTGCATATTAATGAGACCTTACATATTTGCCATTAATAAGTGACAATCTAATATTGCCAATGAGAAAGTTCTGAGTGGCTGCCATGTAGGGTTCTAAAATATCACTCATTGATGAATGTGCAGTATAAACCACCATGGCTCACCAAAATGAAGTGCAATTTTCTCTCCAGTCAGAGAAAAGAGCAAGATCAAGATTGGTTATGCATGAAACAGCCCATTTGGGGAGGCTAATTAGAGAGAGAAGACCTTGAAATAGAAGTCACCAGATAAAGCTAGCAGATGAGACATTTTGGAAGCTCAATTCGTCCTTTGTCACAGACATATCACCCTCGAAGTAAATGTTGCCTCAT
>JADRCD010207078.1:23056-43477 GCA_019843815.1 Montemys delectorum
AAAAAAAAAAAAAAAAAAAAAAAAAAAAAAAAAAAAAAAAGCTTTCCAGGTTAGTATATAACAAGTGTGCAAAGTAAATTCCCACAGGAGACACTGCACTCGTGTGTGGCTGTTGACTTGCTCTAGACTCAGGACTGAGGTGAGCAGACACCATCTTAAGATAGGAAATATGTAACAGGAAGTTGAGCAAACACGTGAAAATGCAGCTTTGAATCCTTTCTAATTTCAGTCCTCTCAGATTAGGTTAGCTGTCTCTCCAACCAAGCCACCCAGCTCCCAGGATACTGCCCCCTCTTGATATCACATGCTACTCTTTGTAGTACACCCTCAAGGAAGGACGAGATAAGAGTTATTTTTGCATAGCTTGCATTTAGTTAAGTACCACAGATGAGCACGTCTCAAAAATGTGAACTTGATGCTTTTTCTTGACAAATTAACAAGGAAACTTCAGTATGGGAAGGTTTTCTGGGTTTTATCATACGAAGCCTCTCTCTCCCCCACCAACCACACTGTTTGGAAGCGGAGAGGACTAACTGCCAGTCATGGGAAGAACTACTAGAATTAGTGATGGCTCCCTTGCAATAGTTCTGATTAGTTAGACATACACCATTTGCACAGAACTGGAGTGACTAACCTTCAGAAAACACCAGAGCCATACATTCAGGACTCTTTTCCCTCTGGGCTTCTGTTTTGTGAAGAGCTAGCAGCCTATGCTTTTCAGCTTGGTCCGTGTCAGAAACTCTCAGATGATCTGCTCAAGTCTAAGGCTGTTTATTTTCTCTTCAAACAAACAAATGAACAAACGAACAAACGAACAAACGAACAAACAATTTTTATTGCACAAACCTAGTTTTTTTTTTTCTTTTGTAAGAACAAGGTAAAAAGACAGCCAATTGTGAACACTTCATAATGGGGCTTAATGAATGACGGAGCCTGCCCCTCCCCTGCGCATGGGCAGATAGTGCTCAAAGGCTAAGAGAGCATCTCTTGAATTTTCACTACACCATACTCTTAATCCTTGATTCAGTTTCCATAGCTTTTCAGGGCAGGTATCTTGGTCCCGAGAGGGAACATACCCTCTTGATTTGGGCAGGTTCTATGTATATATGCTTCTCATACAAAGTTCAAAGCTCTGCAGGCTATAATCTTACCCACGTGACCCAGCTGATTCATGTTTTATTCCCACAACCAGAGATGATGTTCAAAACACGGAACAACTCCTGGTTACCTCCACAGATCCTTCAAAGGATACCCTGCGACAATGTGCGAGCAGGACCCGAGGGCTTCTCTGTGTATCTTGTAGGATTGGTGATCGAGGTGGATTGGCAGCTGTGGGAAGGCCTGAGGGAGGAAAATATTGCTCACTAACTTGCATAAAAGTATTTAATGGTCAATATAGTCGTACCAGCATGCACCATCTGAAAAGAACCGAGATTATAATTTCTATTTTGTAATCTAGAACACCGATGTAGTTTAATAGTTCAATAATTTTACCACCACACATAGGACATAGGACAGAAGGCAATCATGGTAGACTTACTTGATGCCAAAGCGCAGACTTTCCTCTGTGCTCTGCGCAGCATCTCTGCTCGTGGGTGATGGAGAACCTCTGTGCCCGCTCTGTTCAGTCTACCGCATTTGGAAATGCCCACCTCTTAGTAAACAAAAGGGCATGAACGTGGGGGAAAGGCCTCTAGGGAGGTTAGTGAGTGGTAAATGGGAATAGGAGGGAGACTAGAGTCGGTGGGGACACAGTTCTCAGAATGTTGCTTTATACGTGTCTGTCTAGAAGAGATACAAGATCATAAAGGTAGACCTGCACAAGGGAAAGTTTGCTCTGGCCCTGCCTCTTGCAGCTGCAGGAGACCCTGGCTATTTCCAGGCTTGGAACATTCCCCTTCTGTAGCGTGAAATATTTAAAAATGCAATCCACACTATGCCGGAAGGGTGCGCTGGGCTGGCCAGCCAGGCAGGTATGGCCTGCCTGTTCTCATCTATTGGAGACTCTCTGACTCAGAGCTCCAAAATCTCTCCACCCAGCTAAGTCTCCCACTGGCTGGTCGTTACCTCACCAGCCCCACGCTTCAAAATTCCCATGGCCTTTTGGGGTGCACTTCTTGCAACCCCACGCTTTGCCGCTGTACTTTTCTCTCTGGAACCCAGTTGAGCCTCGGCATGAAGGCAAACACCACAGAATCAGAGTTAACTCAATCACTGGGCGCAACAACGAACATCCTAATCTACAAGCCATTCTAAGTTAAGTCCTCCAGTAGCGGGTCCAAAACGATCCACCACCTGAAACATCTCCGCTATCTACGTTTTCGCCTCATCTCCTGTCCTCCCCATTCTCTTCTCCGATGATTGCTTTCCTGAATAAGAGATGGAGGTCCAGCGGGCTTCCTTTCTGAAGTTGCTTTGGGAATAAGGAATCTAAAATACACTCTTTTTCAAAGAATATTTTTTTCTTCTTTCATTCTTCATTCAAAAGATCAATGAAATCTACAAAGGGAATGAAATGATTTTTTTTTTTGAAAAGTTTCTACATCAAAAAAAAAAAAAAAAGTGTCGGCTTTCCCTCTGAACCAGCATGTACTTATGGTAGACAACTGAGAAGAAACAAAAGCTGCCTGTGAACTTACAGGCATTCCTACAAGCTCTTATTTTATTACCTTTATTTACATACATAGTCTTGAAGTCAAACGCCTTAGAAATTTAAAGTTGTTTTTAAGTTATTAGCTTTTTAAGGCTAGTTTTTGAAACACACACAAAAAATCAGCTTTGAAATAAATTTTGCATTTTTCTTAAGTTTGTTAGATTATTTTAAATTTTTATTTATGGTGCTATTATTCTTGGACGATGTGGGCATTTCAAACATTTCTCAGTAGAATATGCATCCTTGTCCCAATCCTGACACGACTCAGCAAGGACCATTTCTTTAGACAGAGAAGAACCCTGAAGATGGGATCACAGAGATTAGGCTATTAAATCATCGCACCTCTGTGTTCCAGAAAGCAGGGCAACTTCACCTTCCACAAAGCTATATAACATATCTCTTTCATCTCGGTCTTGCTAACATTAATGATTTAAAGATCTTTGCAAACTGAAAGAAGAGAAACTTTTCTTTTTCTTTTAATAATAGCTGAGAGTTCTTAAAGCGCCATTGTCAGTTCCGCGGCTTAGCGTTTGGCACGGATTGTTTCCACTAATACAGACTGCCCCAGAGGAGATCTTTGATTATTATCTTATAGGGGAGCCTACAGACTCAGGAAGGGCCTCCCTCCGTCCTGAGAACCAGTGTTCGCTGGCCAGTCACAGTTTGGGGGCTGCCTGGAACTTTCTTTCCTCCAGGCCACCCTTCTTTGGGTGTGGCTATTCATTATCATCTCTGTTGGGTCTCTCCTGCAAGGTGGTCTAGCAAGTTGTCTGAGCCTTTCGGAGAGAGGAGGCTCTCATCTTGTTGGTCCAGCTGAAGCTTTTGCTGTCTCCCAGCATTTCTGGGGAATCCTCCTCAAGGAGCGTATTTTTAGTAGTAGGATAGACGCCCTGTCTCTCCTTAGAATATCTCCTTCCTGCCAGGAGGGTCCAATCTGCTTGATGTTCTGCACTCTACATCATTCAGCTATCACAAAGAAAGAGACTTTAAGTGGATGCCTAGCGTTTTACTACATAAATTACAAGCGTTTAGTTAAATAATCCCTCAGGGTCAGGTATTTCATTTTTTGTTTTTAACTGTAAAAAACCTTGGAAAAATACTTGTAAAACTATATAGAAAGGTGAGTTTAGCACTTGTCAGTAAGCCAGGAGAACATCTTTTAAAAGTTGTTCATTTATTCAGTATGTGTGTGTGTGTGAGTGCGGGCACAGCACCGACGTGAACATGTGGGGATCCAGCTCAGGGAGGCAGGCCCCTCTTGCTACTGCGGCTATACTTCAGTGCGCCTGGCCTAAGGGCTTCTGGGTAAATCTTCCCAGCCCCGTCCCCACCTGCCCCCTTTCTTGTTGCTGTGTACACATCCTGCACTGCACTGCCTTATGTGTGACACCCATCCACCCACCACAGCGACCTTCCCAACGCCAGCCTGTAAACTATGCTCCCAATGATCTGTGCTTTAAATGCTCAGGAACGGCCCGGCGGTGGTGGCACACGCCTTTAATCCCAGCACTTGGCAGGCAGAGGCAGGCGGATTTCTGAGTTCGAGGCCAGCCTGGTCTACAGAGAGAGTTCCAGGACAGCCAGGGCTATACAGAGAAACCCTGTCTTGAAAAACAAAACAAAACAAAAAAATGCTCAGGAAGATGAGAGTTCATGTGGTCCATGTTTCACCATCTAACTCTAGGAAATGTAGACAACTGCCTAATTAATCAATTAATTTACATTTTAATTGATTATAAAATAATTATGATTAATATAATTTATTATCATAGTATTTTTATTATAAAGTACATTATAATACTTAGATAATTTTATTATACAAAAGAATTGGTTTTATAAAAATATCTTTGTAAGTGTAACATGTAGATTGATCGTATCTACCTGTTGTTAACCTCTGCCATTTTCCTCCTCATTCTCATTAGTTCTTTTTCTTCTCCAAGTCTTTCTTATACTTTCAATATATTATATGTATGTGTATATATGTGTATATGTATATATACACGTATATATGTGTGTATATGTATATACACACACACATATGTATATATATACATATACATATATATATATTTAAGGTTCTGTGTAAAAGAGGAAATATACAATACTTCTCTTTTTCAGCCTGTAAATGTTTTTGTGCTTGTTTTCATAGTTTGACACATGTTTGAAATAGGAAGGAGCTCAGAAAGTGTGTGTGTGTGTGTGTGTGTGTGTGTGTGTGTGTGTGTGTGGTGGGTGTATGCATAAAGAGGAGGGGAGAGGAAAATGTCTAGGGACCAACATGGACCAGTGTGAACTTGCCCTGTTGTACACTGTCTCCTCTTCCCATCCTATGCTTCTAATCTGGAACCATCTGGGGTCCAGATCTGCGTTCTTGTTCCTCATTGCAGTAGGAGTGGAGTTTCATTCTGCCTGCTAACTCCCCAGTCCAGACCTACAGCATACTGTATATGCCCACATCAAACAGCAAAGGATGGCTCTCCTGGTCAGAGTGATGGGCTTTCAGGGCTGGAATCATTCACCGTCACTTGCGTGACATTAGTAGTTGATAGATTTAGCTTCAGCCTCAGAAGCTGAATCCAGCTTAATCGTCTGACGTCGGCGATCCTTTAGCAGGACACCTCAGAGCTGCAGCTGCTGGCATGCTGCTTCTTCCATAAGTCTGACCCCGTTCTCTTGGCTTATTTTCTGAGCATAATGTGCTCACAGCAATTGCCTGCAATCATTAGTTGCAGAGGATGAGGATCTACCTTAAGCCCACTTAAGTATGAATGAATCCTTTCCTCATATTACTAACACATGTACTCATACAACGGAAAGCTGTAGGCAACGATGAGTCAGTGGTCAAAGCGAACATGTCCCTAGACACCACCCACCCTTTTCTTACTCACTTCTCTCTTGTGTTGGTGCCATTCTTAAGAAACACCCCCATGCAGTGGTCCCAATGATTTCTACCTCTTCCTGGCTCAGCAAGTTCCATTAGAAGTGTCTTCTTTCACTGTAGTTGTCCGTCATTTGCTTATGGCCAAAGCCTTGTGGTTTGAAGCCAGGCTTGTTCCCTCTTCTGTCCCCAGAGTTCACCCACCTGCAAGCCCTACTTGTGGCTTCCTGTACTCTGAACGATCTAGCAAAACTCCGTGCTCAGATCAGCCTCACACCTGGGCTGCTCCTGGGCCTTGCTGTTTTCAGATTCAGAATGGTTTTCTCAGCAAGGAGCCCAGTATTTTCCATTTGCCCTCTGCTGGTGGATTCCAAAACTGGCATGTGGCCCAGGTCAGTGATTCCAAGGTTTCCTAGTGTCTGCTTACGCAACACAGGTACCAAGATCTTGTTTAATTAGATGAAAAAAAAAAAAAATAAGTTAACATTCAAGCAAAGCTAAAAAATGTCTATTGAAGGGTATCTTTAGAGTCTGTTCTCTGTGAATGTGCTTTGTAAGTCTTCAGGGGCTCAAAAAACACTCTCTAAACTTTCCTGGTCATAAAGTACTTCCTACCTTGTATTTATTTTTATTTTTAGAAAGACATAATCTCATGCAGTAAAAATGATATAGAATGTTGTCTTAGTCAGGGTTTCTATTCCTGCACAAAACAACATGACCAAGAATCAAGTTGTGGAGGAAAGGGTTTATTCAGCTTACACTTCCACATTGCTGTTCATCACCAAAGGAAGTCAGGACAGGAACTCACACAGGGCAGGAACTTGGAGGCAGGAGTGGATGCAGAAGCCATGGAGGAATGCTGCTTACTGGCTTGCTTCCCCTGGCTTGGTCAGCTTGCTTCTTAATAGAACCCAAGACTACCAACCCAGGGATGGCACCACCCACAATGGGCTAGGCCCTCTCTCTTTGGTCACTAATTGAGAAAATGCCTTACAGCTGGATCTCATGGAGGCATTTCCTCAAGGGAGGCTCCTTTCTTTATGATAATTACAGCTTGTGTCAAGTTGACAGACAAAAGCAGCCAGTACAACTGTATTCTGGATGTTTGATGCTTTGCTTGTATGTGTAAACTCTACAGCCTGTACTTCCTGAAAGTTATGACTGTTGTCAGGAGTCCCATGACACATGGAGGCGAAGTGAAAGAACAAGGCTGGAATTAAGGAACAGAATCAGAGTCAAGTTCCACCCACGAAGATGAACAATGCTGTATGATGAGCCAGGACCCTGCTTCCACTGAAGCCTACGATAGGTTTAGGCAATAAGCAGCATCTCCAGGGGCACTTTCTGTCTTATTAGTTAGGTCGGTGCTAGGTTGCTGCATCCTATCCCTTCCTGTGTCCTCAGCACTGGTTGTGAGCAGGGTGCCTCCCTTAGGAAGTGGGTACTTGTTCCCCCACTGCCTTTTCCTCCAGGTTTTTGTTTTTGTTGCTCTGTCTACCTTATTCTCTTACTCAGTCCAGCCAATTCTTTTTCTTCATTTTTTTCCATCTTTCGTTTGTCTGCCTCCAGATTTATAACACACAGACCCTGATGAATCAATGCTACTCGCTCTTAATTTGCTTCCCAGTGCAGCTGGGTTCTCTGTTTGGTACTCCAAATTCACAATGGGCTAGGGCCACTTCCTCATTTAAAGGCCTTCAAGGGTCACACTACCTCAAGGGGAAAATGCAGACTTCTTGTGGTGGCCATTCACCTTGTAAGGCCGGAAGCCCTTCATCTTCAAACCACAGTGACCTTCTGAGACTCTCTGGTTAACCTGGAGTTCTCTGATTTTTTGTTTGCTTAGAGCTAATCTCTATCATCTCTCCACTTTTCAGTGGTTCGTGCCTCCCTTTCAGCTCTCCACCTTCCTTATGCTCTTTCCTAAAGAAGGTGCCCTCCCTCCAGCCAGTGCTGAGGCAGGATAGGACAGGGGGAGCTAAGGGGCCATAGGAAAGACGCATCAAAATCACTAATAAAATGGGAAGTGCCTATGGAGCTGGTCCTATGGTGCCTAAAGATTCCTCATGCAAGGATATTAAAAATGTTTCGTGCAGAATGTTTGTGGCCTTGGCTTTATTGATAGTCACACTCTTCTCAAATCCCTAAATCTAAACAATATAACTTTCAATTTCACTTACAGAAGGAAATGTTTTAAGTATATAAAGTATATAAAGGAACTCATATAGTTTTACTTAATTTTTAAACTGCTTAAACTTTAAGTTCTGTTCACCTTTTTTGAAGCTTGTTGTTCATCATTTGAGCAGTGTACCGTGAGGTATGGAGGGCAAGGACTCCCTGGGCAGCTGGAAGCATGGTAAGGCAATGGCGTCTCCTTATTGCTGCTTGCGGTGACACCCAGTGAAGACCGCTACATCTTACTGGGCATACAAGATGTAAGTCATTCGTTTGTTTTCTTATTGTCTTATGGCTAGAATGCAGAGGCCTTGAAGGAAGGGGGTGTGTTCCACTTGACTCTCCAATTCTTATTAAATGTCTGGCATTTCGTAAATATCCACTAAGCATTGGTTCATGCCAGGACCCTGTGAATGGGTTTCTGAGAGCTTACTTTGCATATGCAGCATCTCCTGTGGACTCCTTGGTCTGAAGTCCTCTGTCTGTGCTTCATTCACAGTCCTTGGATTCTGCTTCCTTGCATCACTTGCGGGATCCTCATAACCTCTTGGTTTCTCAACTTTGTCGAGTAGTCACTCTTATGTTTAGCAGCTGTGGTTGGCATAGAAGAGGCACTCAGTAATTCTCATTGGTTTGATTTGAACAAATGAAAGCTTTCAAGAGAATGGGCAGGTAAAAATGGTTGAAGAGGCTCTTTTCTTTCTTTCTTTTTAAGTAAAACCAGTGTCTGCAGAAATGGCCCAGCAGTCAGAATCACTGGGTGCTCTTCAAGAGAACCTGGGCTTGATTCTCTGCATCCATATGTAAGCTCACAACTCTTTCTAATTACAGTCCTTGGGGGATCCAATCCTGTCCTCCGGCCTCGATTGGCACCAGGCAAGCCAGTGATGCTTAGACATATATGGAGACAAAATACTCACACGCATAAAACCAAAGATCGAATAAAATAAAATAAAATAAAATAAAATAAAATAAAATAAAGCCACGAGAAGAGCTGAGCTCCTTACCCAAGGTGGGCACATTTCCCAGCCACTCAGCAATCTTGGAGGACAGCCTAAGCACTGATCTTCTCTGATCCAGATCAGCTTCATTAAACACTTCCTGGGCCTGAGAGATGGATGGCGTGGGAGCACAGCCTTGACAGCCTGGAGAAGATCTCCTCCTCCAGGGGCTCCTTTATGGCTCCTGGCCTTGCCAAGATGAAAACTTTCAAGGAGAAACTGCTGTGGGGCCAAGGACTCATCAAGGCCCCACCCAATTCCTAGACCTACAGGTTCCCTCCATTAGAGAAGGAAGCTTGAATGGATGCAATGGGTACACACATGTAGGATTGTGGTGATACTTTTGTGACGAGATCGACCAAAGCTCAAGTGACCATTGCCACTCTCAGCTCGTTTTTGTCTCACCCATAAGAGCAACAGTGCCCCCTGCAGGGCCTGCCATGAGGTTTGACAGCTTGTTTTTCTGACAGAACAACAGTGAAATGACGCGCGGATGTGCACTTAGCATCTGTCATGCTTGCATCCCTGGAGGAATGTGACTGGAGATGACTTCAGCATGAACAGGAGCAACCTCGTGACCCCTGGTGAGTCTGTAGGAAGAAAAAGCCCTGCATTCTTACAGAACTCAGTCAGGACAGCTCTCTGTCAACCTGTCCAAGAAGGCTTTAATCTGGGTCAACTGGAGAGTAACAGTAGAAATGGCCACGGCCTTCTGCTTTACAGACTTCATTTCCCATCTAGAGTGAGGGGTTGTCAGCTGTACATCTGGAAGCCTGTTCAGGGCAGCCAAATATAGATGTAGATGGTAAATTAGCACCTCGGACTTGAAAATCTCCTCAGATACTTTACTCTTATCCCAGCAAGAGAGGAGGGTCATATTTATGACATCCTTTCACGAATCAGTTCTGGTGTGCAGGTAGAGAAAGCGTATTTCCTGGAGGCAGGACAAATCTGACACGGAGTCCCTGAGGATCAGGAAGGCCCTGAACCAGGACGACTCTAGGTTTTGTGAATGTAGACCATGATAAACTCCCTTGTGAATCTAATGAGGCAAGCGCTTGGAGAATCTGGGAGAACCCTTAGCTGGGGCACTGTCCCAGTTGGGTCAATGAGAATGACTTCTAGAACATAAGCTCCCGGCCTTGTTTCCTAATCCATATGCGCAGTATGTCCCCCAGTTTCTCGGTGATCCACAAGAGATAACTAAAAGCCACAAACAAACACAGACTCTCAGAAGCCAGAATGTGAACAGTGACAATGGATGGATTTAACTCATTAAATCTGTGACAATGACAGTCACTTACAATGGTTGTCTTTCAAGTTGTTACTAACTTTAGAATGGCATCTAAATTGTCTAAATACTGTAATGTTTTGGCTTCTTAAATGACTGTGTATTGTGGATATATATATGTATATATATGTATATATGTAAATATATATATCCATATGCTTAGCTGCTAATAAAGGATGATTTTTTTAAAGACTTTTTTTTAGTTGAAGAGACAGATCATCTCTGACATTCAATTCTAGAAAAGCAGACACAGCAAAATGACAGGAAACTATAGCAACAGGTTTCAAAACGTTAACATCTCAAACAACACGATTATTTGTCATTTTTTTCCCTCCACTCCACTACTAGTTGTGACAGTGGCTAAGTGGCACCAGGGCCATTTATGAGAGGAGCCCGTTTAATGGCTGAAATAATGGAGTGGAGACCCACACAGTTACTGAGTGAAAACACGCGTTGGAAATAGGCCACCAGCATCCTGAAGAGGACTGGATCTAGATCAAGCACAGGCCTGCCCTGGAGAGACTCTCATGTTCTTCTTCCAACCATGAGCAGATCCTCCTAGCTAGATATGTAAGGAAGTTCTCTGATATTGGTACATTTTTACAAAAAATGGCTGTATAGATATTTCCCCTTGCCCATTTCAGAGCGTGCTAATCAGAGAGGCTCTTTGAAAGCAATATTTTTATCTGAATCTCAAATTTATTCACACCCATTAGCTGCTTAATTAGGTGAGACAAACTTTTAGTTGCATGCCAGGGGCTTCATTTAATTTGCCTGGGATAAGCAGTTGGTCCTGTGAAAGCACACATACGTGTTCTTGCATTTGTGTGTAGGTGCATGTGAGTGTGTGTGTGTGTGTGTGTGTGTGTGTGTGTGTGTGTGTATTGAAAGATACTAAATCAGAATAGTGGAATTCAAAACCCCCCTAAAACTCCAGGTATAAACTGACCGGTCATAGTTGCTACTGTCCAAGAGGTTAGGAGAGATTTCCTACCCAGTGGACAGCCACGTGAGCCCTCCCCAGCCCTGCTGTCTTTGCAGGTGTGTGTTCTTTCTCTCACTCTGTGTTCCAAATCAGAACAGCTCGTGAAGCCTTCGTGAGTTCCTCAAGACAAAGGAAGCTTTGTGTTTCGCTCTGGCTAGGTGGGGTTTAATTTGAGCAGGTTCTGAGCAAAAGGAAAGCAGGCTTTAGAAATTTGTCTAATGGATTTCTGATTCAAAAGTAAACTCCTCTTGAAATACTTTCCAGTTGTCGTACAAATTGCTTAGCATTTCTGCTCAGCAAACATATTTGACCTAAATGTACTGCAAAAGAAAGAAAGAAAGAAAGAAAGAAAGAAAGAAAGAAAGAAAGAAAGGTAGGTGATAATAACTTAACTTTGTAAGAAACCATACCTTTATTTTTAAGCATGTAAAACAATATCCAAGACATATCCTTATATAAAGAAAAGCTAAAAGCAGATACAATAATTGCAGTCAGGGGTGCAGCCCAGCCCCTTCCTTGCCGAGCCTGCTCCTGTTGCATGTTGCCAACATGCTTGTCGAGTAGAATCAAAAAGAAGCCTGCACAGACAGACCACCAGAAGGCTGGAGCACAGACCCTGTGCTGATGCTGATAATAGTTGTATGATTTTGGAAAAGTCATTTCAAGATCACCTAGTCACATTGTCTTCATATGTCAAGATATGAGACAAGGAAGCACATAATGTTTCCTGTGGTACACAGGCTGTCTGTATCAGAAAAGGGTATACAGGGGAGAAAGTCGGGTGCCATCAGGATGCAAATAAGAGCCCCGAGGTACAGGAAGGAGAACGGAAGCTGAGGGAGAGAGAGTTCAGAAATGGAGAGCAAAGGGATTAGGAGTGTGTGGTTCGAGAAGAGGATGGGCTTAAGGAAAGTGTCCGAGGCTGCATGAGTGAAGCGATGCTGTAGAAAGATGGCCCAGACGTGGTGGTTGTGGGAAAAGGAGGGAAATTTCCCCACCCCAACCTTAGCCGCAGTGGATACTTTTGGATGTCGACCTGAAAAGGAATAACTAAAGCTTGGGACCTGTGCTGGCCAGGAAGAAGAATTATAAGTCTGAAAATCCAGCACAAGCTTGCCTACATAGGCCTGGGAATGAACAAGCAAGCTGTTGAACATTCCGGGAACTAGCAGGCCAAGAAGAGATAGATAAGACATGTCTGGGTGGGCTCAGACAAGCAGGGACCTGTCTGGGCAAGATGACCCAACTGAATGATGAGGTATGGTTGGAGGCCAGCCAGATGCCCTGCTGCCTCAATACCACCCTTAGGAATTTCCCTATGCTCTGATCTGCACATATTCTAGCTGGATTTGAATTAGCCGATCATGTATAGGCTATGCTGATTCCTTTGTTCCCCTAGACCTCCTTCCTATAAAAACCCCTAACCCCTGAGCCTCAGGTTCGATCCCTCTGTCTCCTGCATGATATATGGGTCCACCCGGAGCTCTGATATTAAAACTACCTTGTGTGTTTACATCAAGATGGCCTCTCGTGTTTCCTTGGGTGCCCGTTCTCCCGAGACTTGAGTGAGGGTCTCCCTACGGGGGTCTTTCAGACCGGTTCTGTGATCTGTACAGGGTAGAACTCCTTAAAACCTTCAGAGGTGCAGTTAGGTCCAGAGAAGGAAGTAGTGAGGAGAAACGTGTGGATGACTGAGTCTCCTACAAGGCCTAGTAGATGAGAGCAGTTCAAGTGGAGACTGAAAGTGATGATTAAGGTGGAAACCGGAAGGAGGGGGGGGGGGGGGGGGGGGAAGAAAGCAGAACTCTGGCTGCACAAGGCCCAAAGCATCTTGGGATACTGCGTTCATCAAAACGAAAACAGAAAAAAGGAACGGAGGGTGTGCCTGGCTCGTGATCTTTCTTTTTAAAGTTACTTATTTAATTGCTAATGAGGGAGAAAGGCTGCTTGCCTGAGTTGCCAAAGTGAATAAACATGAGTTATGTTAAGAAATTAGCAGAAGATGAATTTCAAGTGACTTTCTGGAAAACAGAAGACAAGATCCACCGAACTGTGAAGTAGCCCCCTCCGTGGAGGGGGAGGAGCACTATCCAGTTAGATATTTAAAACAAGGCCAGCTAAAGCGGTTGATTAGGATCTTAGCTGGAAGGGAAGGATTCCGACCTGTAAGGGATGAGGCAGCTGGCGTCTGGTGACTCTCACAGTTCACATGCTTGGTGTTCAAAGTTGCGGTGAAATATTTGAGCGTCCTCAGCAGCACATTGAAGACCTTGTGACTCAGTCACTCCTGTAGTTTCTGGGGCTCCGCCAGCTGCAGAATTCTGAACAGATGTGGTAAGACAGCCAAAGCCACCTTTCAGATTTGCATCCTCTTGTCTCTCACTTTGGTTTTATCCTTGGAGGATTCTGAGCATATTTTTAAAGAGTAAGTTCGGTGATGGTAGAGTTGAAAAAAAAAGAAGAAAGAGAAATTCTGTTAAAAGGGAGAGAGCTCCTTAGTTTCTAATTTAAGAGGAGAAGAATTTTGAACGTCCACATTTAAGAACTATAGACTATGCCTTTACTTGACCTTTCTAAAATCGTGCCCAACCAGAACAATTGTCAACTAATTGTGCATTTAAACATTCCATCTAGTGAGGCGGTAATTCCGGAGCATTTTCTCCTGCCGTGTATGCCTGTGCCTGGGCTACTTGCTAGCAGCATGAAATCTAACCTTGACAAGGCTTCCATCTGAGGAGAAATCGGGTGGAAGGTCAGGGAGGTTGTGCTGGAGAGAAGTGCTCCCCTGATGAGGGATGACCACCATCTGTCAGCTCTGAAGCTCTCCTCTAAGATAATTGGGGGAAAGACAGGTGTGGATCAAAGTTGAAAACACTGCCTTTGAATGAATTTGTCAATGTTTGGCTTACTTAGTTTGCATAACACACTAGCCAATTGCTTTGAACTAACTCCCTGAGACTTGTATTTTAATTGCTTGTTGCCCATAGAGGTATGTTGGAAAACAGAAAGAACCCTGGTCAGGACATGTACTTGGCATCAGCCCTGGTTCTAATGTGGTATCAGCTGGTGACTTCGGACAGGTCACTTGACGAATCTAAATGACACTGGCAAATTTTCCTGTGCTGTTTGCTTTGGTGGGAGCTGACTGAGAACAGGGGACGAGCCTCCTATCTCCCACTCAAGCCGTATTTCAAGTGTCCTCCAGGGCTCCCTGTCCTGGGGCAGGCTGTCCCTGGCTCTGGAAAGGGACCGATGTCAGCAGCAAACAGCTAAGGGTGTCGAAAGCACAGTATCCTAAGGGATAGTTGTACAATAAGCTGTTTCCAACAGACTGTTGCCACCGTTTACCTCGTGGCATAAAATAGCAATAGTGGGAATGATTAGCCTCACCCGAGGGAAGCCCCTCCGTGCCACCTGGGAATCTCTCGGGGCGTCCCCAGTCACGTCTGCTGTCTTATGTGCCCAGGCTGAAGATGCTTTGCTGTCTATCTGCTACTTGCTACTTGTTCTTGTATATCTGCTTGCTTCGTGCTTCATATAATCAATATCAAGAAACCCACAACGTGGCTATGATAGATCATAGGGTAGATCACAAAAAGTGAGAGAAACTGCCTGTCGTTTGTACATAACCCAAAGTAATGTCCTTATTAATGGAGAGAATGGAAATAACTAATGTGTTTTATTCTGAAACAAAAACACATAGATGGGAAATCTTTGTCCTACCAAAAGCCGTTTAACCCTTATATCCACTTAAGAATAGAAGCTTGGCCACATCAACTGATCGGTAGTAGTTCTTTGCTTTCTCTTATTATTAATGTCCTCTTTCCACTGAATTATTCCTCCAGGTAATTATTCCTAGTATTTTCTTTTTTAATCCAAACAACACCAGGAGGACCAGAGGGAGTAGAGCTGTTTGAGCCCAGTCTGGAACAATATAGGAAGAGTATTGTAACAAAGCAGAAACAAGGCTGGCAGCTTTCTACTGCAGTCCAAAGTCTTCTGTCTTCTCCCAGCTGCTGTCCCTTCCCCTACTTGCCTTGATTACAGAACCCCCACCCCCAAGATTCCATTTGCTTCTACTTGGTCTGAATCTGTTAACTGTGCTCCTCAGAAATCATTCGATAGAGCCTCCAGTGCTTCCGAGCCATCGCATCCAGTGACCACCTCATGACCAGCATCTCTTGTGAACCAGGAGTCCATCTCTTGACAGACTTCAGATGTCATCCGGAAAATCTGTTTTCTTACTTTAACCCCCTAACTATTTCTTAGTTTCTCTGATGGCTCCCCATTCCTTCCTAGCCCTGCTTTGGAATCAGCTTTTCGACATCCGTAGGCTATCCCAACCTGGCTCCTCTCTGTCCACGTTACTTCTAGCTCTGGCCCCTCTTCTGATGCAAACCCAAGATGCACACCCAGCTGTGTTGTGGCGTCTCCAATGCCCACCCATCCCTTGTGCTTCATGTATCCAGTACTCAGGGCAAACTTCCAGGAGTGTCCCTTGAGGGTTCTGTCTCCATGCCCCACACGCCAAACCTTACCACTTTACACCAATATCAGAGCTACTGTCTTTTCCGTTCATCTGAGCCCCTATCCTTTCCCATCTGAACTAGTACAAATAGCCCTAATACACCATTTGACTCCAAATCTAGGTTCCATCAGTGACTTTTCAGATCCAGCCAATTCTCATTCAACGTCGCACAATATGTTCCCATCATACCTATGATAATGTACCAAGTCTTCATCGTGGCCAACACATTGCTTGTATGATCTGGTCCTCAGGCTTCTCTCATATGTTTTCCCCCACTCTAATGTATCTCTTAGGTTTTTGAGGAAGTTTGCAGAATGGGCGTTCCCCTGAGCCTCTTATCTACAGTAGTCCTTGCTCCCTGATGTCTTACCAGAATCCCTTAATCTTTTATCTCTAGAGCATATATTAATATGTAGCATTACATTTTTAGTGATTGGTTCTTGCTTTTCTCTATCTTCTAAGTTATGCTCCCTGAAGACAAGCTTTCAAAGTATACTATTGTGCATAGTTTACACAATTTACAATTCTCCGTGTCTCTGTCTCACTTCCGATGGGTAAGGAGAAGCAGTCTTCCTGGTGGAGTTGGGCGATGCTGCTCTGCTGCCTGACTCCAGTGCACTGACATTTGTCATCGTGGTGACCCTGGGGAGCAGAGTTTGACTGGAGGCTGATTCCTTACCCCTGCCCCCAGGGTTATTGCTCCCCAAAAAGTTCTAGATATTTCAGTATTGCAAACAGCACAAAAGAAACTGACCAACTTCGATGGACTTTAGAACTGGCTTTTTGGTGACACTATTTTTTAAAACCTGGGCTCTTTCATCTTTCCCTTCCTAAAACAGTTGTGTCAGGTCAGGGACTGTAGAATCAAGCATTTAGGTTAGACATGGAAGAGAGTGAGAGACAGACAGAAAGTTAGCTAGCTTGAGCTTGGGCCTCAGCATACAGAAACAAAATTAGAACATTGAGGCCAGACTGGTAAGATGCAGGGCAGTGGATTAATAACAAAGGAGAGATGGACTTCACGGTCGGAGCTTTCAGATCTTTCTTTTGGTGCAGTGACCACAAGTGATGATTTAAGAATTTATTAAGGGGCTGGAGAGATGGCTCAACAGTTGAGATCACTGACTGCTCTTCCAGAGGTCCTGAGTTCAATTCCCAGCAATCACATGGTGGCTCACAACCATCTGTAATTGGATCTGATGCCCTCTTCTGGTGTGTCTGAAGACAGCTACAGTGTACTCATATAAATAAAATTAATAAATCTAAAAAAAAAAAAGAATTTATTAAGGACCCACAACTGCCAGGTTCAGTGCCAAGCACTAGGAGTGGGAAAGCAAAGCACTCCTGGCCCAGTGTCCTTCTGGTCCTCCGTGGCTCTGGGTGCACATGGCATGGGGGATAAATGACGATGGTGAAAGCTGGGTGAGATCAGGGGTCAAAAGAAGGGGCCATAGAAGAAAGACATGAATATCTTCTTGAAAAGGAAGAACTTCTGTATTATTTCATTGTTTATCGAAGATATCATCAATAGGATGCTCCCCAGCCCCTACCATTTTTCTTCCTACTTTTCAAATGGCTGGTGGAATGGGAAGTCTGAAGCCAATTACATAGACAGGTTATTTCCCATAGTGTTTGAACATTTTTATACAAGACATTTTAGATATGTAAAATGTATGTATATATATAATTTTATTAATGGTTTGTGAATTCTACATCATGCACCCCAACCCACTCATTTTCCAGCCCTTCCATATTTGCCTTCCACCCTTGTAAGTCCCCCTCCACAAAAAGAAAGTAAAAAATAAACATTCAATAAAACAAAACAAACAAAACAAACAAGCAAAAACTCGCTGTGGAAGCTGCACAATGTGACGGTGTATCTGTGTCTCGGTGTGTCTGTGTCATGGTGTGTCACATTGCCCAAACAGCTTTACCTTGTAAAGGTTCATTTCCAGTGTTCAAGACCTCTGGCTTCTGTGACACCATCAATACTGGATCCTCACTGGGATTCCTTTCAGATGTCCTGCTGTTGCTCAGAGTCATGGAGACCCCGCAGGTTTGGTTCTGTGGGACTGGCCCCTTCATGTGCTCCATTAGCTCATACATGGGGTTGATCTTGGGATGGGCCAACTCAAAACTCTGGATCTGGGTCTGGGTCATAGCTGAGTTGGTCAGCCTGCCAGCTGTCCTGAACCTACACCACCAGCTCTCCCTGTTGCCTAGGTGAGGGGCAAGGACAGCTCTCCCTGTGCTGCAGCCTAGGAGGGTCAGGGTACACAGGGCATTGCTAATATGTACAAACATCTAGCAATGCTCTTACCACCTGTGATCCTCACCCCCTCAAGACTCTGACATAAAATCAGTGTGTGTCCCAAGTAAATTAACGGCAGCTGTTTTTAAATAGCAGATTGTATCCCAAAATATCCTCACGAGCCAGGGGAAGAACTGCGTGCATGGCTGTTTATGGATTACCCTGATGGAGCCTGGCATCTGCACGGTAGAGCCATGGAGAGACAGTCAGTGGTGGCTGGGACACCGCGGCATGCTAAATGAAAGGATGATGCTTGGGAGCTTCAGTGTGAGTGGCAGCTCAGAGATGCCAGCAGCAGCTCAGCCACGTACAGAGAAGTCATGCTTCTTTTGGCTAGAACTTCTGCTGAGAATGGTTTTCTGTTGTTGCTATTTTAGATTTGTTTATTTTATGTATGTGAACATTATATGTGACTAACAATGTACCAACTCTTGGTCAAGAGGATCTCTGTCAGCTTTGGTAGGCTTGTGTAAGACCCTTAGTTAACCTGTAAGCTCTACCTACCCAGGGACCAGGTAGCTTCCTGGAATGTTGGGAGTTGTATTTCTTGGGAAATAACAAAGGCTCATGGGAAAGTATGGAGCCTTGTAGGGGGCAGGGGTGGGGGTGTGGGACTCGTGGTCCCAACCAAACCCCATTCTGGTTATTATTTAATTAAAAGGTTGCTTAGAATTTGGCTCAAGTGGTGGCTCAAGCTGTTTTTCTCTAGTGCATTTCAGGATTAAAAGTTCATATTAAAATGTAACTACTGGGCTGTCGAGATGGCTCAGTGGGTAAGAGCACTGACTGCTCTTCCGAAGGTCCTGAGTTCAGATCCCAGCAACCACATGGTGGCTCACAACCACCCTTAATGAGATCTGAAGACAGCTACAGTGAATTATGCTGGATCGAGTAGGACCGGAGCGAGCGGGGCTGGAGCGAGTCGGGCAGGCAGAGGTCCTGAATTCAATTCCCAGCAGCCACACACATGATAGCTCACGGCCATCTGTACAGCTACAGTGTACTCATACACATAAAATAAATGAAAATAAATCTTAAAAAAAAAAGTAACTACTAACAGGAAGCTCGCCACTGTCAGTGTCTGTAGATGTTCTAACCCACCAGTGTTTGTAGAACTAGCCAATGGTGTGCGCTGCTTTCAGTCTGAAGCAGACAACTTCTTGTGCATTTCTCATTGTATACTGCCTCACAGCATTTCACCTGTCTTTCATTCTCGAATTTAGTTAATAATATGTAGCTAGCTTCTATGGATTCTATAGGTTCTTGTGCACAGAGGAGCTTGTTTTGTTGTGGTGGTGGTTGTTTTGTCTTATTTTAAAGATGGGACTTGTAGACCCAGGCTGGCCTCTACTCTCCAGCTCTGGAACCAGTACCTTAAGCTCTCAATCTTCCTGTCTTCACCTTCCAAGTGCCAAGGCCATGGGCATGTGCCAACACACTTACTTAGTCTATAAACCACAACAACAACCAAGCTGCATCCCCAGCCCACAGTGAGGATTTTTAAAAATGCTTGTTGAATGTAAAATGCTACAAAACAACAGTCACCAAATTGAAAAATGCCAGAAGTCCTGCTCCTTCTGCTTCTCTACTTGGAGAGCTAGACGTCTGATGAGGTGGAGACCTTCTTGGCTCCTGCCAGGTCACCTCCACAGGCAGCCGTGGAGCCAGAGAAGCCCGACTCCAAGCACGAGGCTGTTAATGAGGCTTGTACAAGGTGATGTTGACCATTCACCCAAAGCCACCATGGAGTCTAGCTAATAAGCACAATGTGAGAGATCAAGAGTTTTCATACAGGGAGAACTTATGGGAAAAGATTCTCCTAAAAATGTAAGAAATGGCTGTTTCCTAGATAGAAGTAGCCTGGTTCTTTGGAAGTGGCAGGGAGCTCTGGCCAACCCTGGGGAGCCAGACTTGGTTCATCCATGTGAACCACCAAAGACCTCCCCAGCTTCCAAGGCACACATCTTCTGTCTGATGCTCTCCTTCTTACAAGGCAGAAAGTCAGAGAAAGGATAGAGTTTAAAGAATTTTTAAAATGGAGAGCCTAGAGTAGAGCAGTTATAGAACCCAGGGATGACACCACCCACCATGGGCCAGGCCCTCCCCCACTGATCACTAACTGAGACAATGTCTCACAGCTGGATCTTATGGAGGCATTTCTTCAACTGGGGCTTCTTCCTCTCTGATGACTCTAGCTTCCCTCAAGTTGACACATAAAATCGGCCAGTACACATGTCTATGTGTGAACTGTCACAGAATATAAGGAACTAATCTTGAACCGTTGACACTCAGAAGGCTCTCCACCACCAGTCAGCTGGTTAATGCTTAGATATATACAACATTGGTCCTCCAGCGTAGCATGTGTCTCTGCACTGTCAGCCAGCAGGTTGATGCTTTGATATATACCACATTGGGCTAGTGAGATGCTCAGCAGGTATGTGCTTGTTACACTAGCCTCATGGCCTGAATTTAACCCCAGGAACACACAGTGGAAGGAGAGGGATGACTTCCAAAAGTTGTTTTCTGACCTCCATACAAGTATGTGCCTACCTACACACACACACACACACACACACACACACACACACACACACACACA